>OZ036015.1:4992705-5005205 GCA_964035015.1 Corallium rubrum
AAAGCAGTCTAAGGCAGTCTGAGGCAGTTTAAGGCAGTCTAAATCCTAAAACAGTCTAAGGCAGTCTGAGGCAGTCTAAGGCAGTCTGAGTCAGCCTAAGGCAGTCTAAATAAGTCTAAGGCAGTCTGTGGCACTCTAAGGAGTCTAAGTCAGTCTAAGTCAGTCTAAGTCAGTCTAAGTCAGTCTAAGTCAGTCTAAGTCAGTCTAAGGCAGTTTGAGGTAGTCTAAAGTAGTCTGAGGAAGTCTGAGGCAGTCTAAGTCAGTCTAAGGCAGTGTAAGGCAGTCTAAGTCAGTATGAGTCAGTCTTAGGCAGTCTGAGGCAGTCTAAGTCGGTCTGAGGCAGTCTGAGGCAGTCTAAGGCAGTCTAAGTCAGTCTAAGTCAGTCTGAGTCAGTCTAAGGCAGTCTAAGTCAGTCTGAGGCAGTCTAAGGCAGTCTGAGTCAGTCTAATGCAGTCTAAATCAGTCTAAGGCAGTCTGAGGCAGTCTAAGGAGCCTAAGGCAGTCTGAGGCAGTCTAAGGCAGTCTGAGTCAGTCTAATGCAGTCTAAATCAGTCTAAGGCAGTCTGAGGCAGTCTAAGGAGTCTAAGTCAGTCTAAGTCAGTCTAAGGCAGTCTGAGTCAGTCTAAGGCAGTCTGAGTCAGTCTAATGCAGTCTAAATCAGTCTAAGGCAGTCTGAGGCAGTCTAAGGAGTCTAAGTTAGTCTAAGTCAGTCTAAGGCAGTCTGAGGTAGTCTAAGGCAGTCTAAGGCAGTCTAAGGCAGTCTAAGTCAGTCTTAGTCAGTCTAAGGCAGTCTAAGGCAGTCTAAGGTAGTCTAAGGCAGTCTGAGGCAGTCTGAGGCAGTCTAAGGCAGTGTAAGTCAGTCTAAGTCAGTCTAAGTCAGTCTAAGTCAGTCTAAGTTAGTCTAAGTCAGTCTAAGTCAGTCTAAGTCAGTCTAAGTCAGTCTGAGTCAGTCTAAGGCAGTCTAAGTCAGTCTGAGGCAGTTTAAGTCAGTCTGAGGCAGTCTATAAGGCAGTCTAAGGCAGTCTGAGGCAGTTTAAGTCAGTCTGAGGCAGTCTGAGGCAGTCTATAAGGCAGTCTAAGGCAGTCTGAGGCAGTCTAAGTCAGTCTAAGGCAGTCTAAGGCAGTCTGTGGCAGTCTAAGTTAGTCTAAGGTAGTCTAAGGTAGTCTAAGGCAGTCTGAGGCAGTCTAAGTCAGTCTAAGGCAGTCTGAGGCAGTCTAAGTCAGTCTAAGGCAGTCTGAGGCAGACCAAGTCAGTCCAAGTCGGTCTAAGTCGCAGTCTAAGTAGTCTAAGTCAGTCTAAATCAGTCTAAGCCAGTCTAAGTCAGTCCAAGTCAGTCTAAGTCAGTCTAAGTCAGTCTAAGTCAGTCTAAGTCAGTCTAAGTCAGTCTAAGTCAGTCTAAGTCAGTTTAAGTTAGTCTAAGTCAGTCTAAGTCAGCTCGCGATCAAGCTCTCGGCAACGGCCTCCGTGGCTCAGTGGCCAGAGCATTGCGCTAGAATCGCGAGGTCGTGGGTTCAATTCCTGCCGGAAGGCCTGTGTAGTTGCATTTTTCGCAACTGGTCCCAGTTTGGTCTTAAAATGAATATATTCCACACTCGAATTTTCCTTCACCTAAAATCCCTAGAACATGCTATGTAATCGAGTTAAATGCCCAATATTGCTTACAACATACCTAAGTAAGTCTAGGTCAGTCTAAGTCAGTCTAAGTCAGTCTAGGTCAGTCTAAGTCTGTTTAAGTCAGTCCAAGTCAGTCCAAGTCAGTCCAAGTCAGTCTAAGGCAGTCGAAGGCAGTCGAAGGCAGTCGAAGGCAGTCCAAGGCAGTCGAAGGCAGTCCAAGGCAGTCCAAGTCAGTCTAAGTCAGTCTAAGTCAGTCTAGGTCAGTCTAAGTCGATTTAAGTCAGTCCAAGTCAGTCCAAGTCAGTCTAAGTCGGTCTAAGGCAGTCCAAGGCAGTCTAAGGCAGTCCAAGGCAGTCTAAGGCAGTCTAAGTCAGTCTAAGGCAGTCCAAGGCAGTCCAAGTCAGTCTAAGGCAGTCCAAGTCAGTCCAAGTCAGTCTAAGGCAGTCTAAGGCAGTCCAAGGCAGTCTAAGTCAGTTTAAGTCAGTCTAAGGCAGTCCAAGGCAGTCCAAGGCAGTCCAAGGCAGTCCAAGGCAGTCCAAGGCAGTCCAAGGCAGTCCAAGGCAGTCCAAGGCAGTCCAAGGCAGTCCAAGGCAGTCCAAGGCAGTCCAAGGCAGTCCAAGGCAGTCTAAGGCAGTCCAAGGCAGTCTAAGGCAGTCTAAGTCAGTCTAAGGCAGTCCAAGGCAGTCCAAGGCAGTCCAAGTCAGTCTAAGGCAGTCCAAGTCAGTCCAAGTCAGTCTAAGGCAGTCTAAGGCAGTCCAAGGCAGTCCAAGGCAGTCCAAGGCAGTCCAAGGCAGTCTAAGTCAGTTTAAGTCAGTCTAAGGCAGTCCAAGGCAGTCCAAGGCAGTCCAAGGCAGTCCAAGGCAGTCTAAGGCAGTCCAAGGCAGTCCAAGGCAGTCCAAGGCAGTCCAAGGCAGTCCAAGGCAGTCCAAGGCAGTCCAAGGCAGTCCAAGGCAGTCCAAGGCAGTCCAAGGCAGTCCAAGGCAGTCTAAGGCAGTCCAAGTCTGTCCAAGTCGGTCAAAGTCGGTCTAAGTAGTCTAAGTCAGTCTAAATCAGTCTAAGTCAGTCTAAGTCAGTCTAAGTCAGTCTAAGTCAGTCTAAGTCAGTCTAAGTCAGTCTAAGTCAGTCTAAGTCAGTCTAAGTCAGTCTAAGTCAGTCTAAGTCAGTCTAAGTCAGTCTAAGTCAGTCTAAGCCAGTCTAAGTCAGTCTAAGTCAGCTCGCGATCAAGCTCTCGGCAACGGCCTCCGTGGCTCAGTGGTCAGAGCATTGCGCTAGCATCGCAAGGTCGTGGGTTCAATTCCTGCCGGAAGGCCTGTGTAGTTGCATTTTTCGCAACTGGTCCCTGTTTGGTCTTAATATGTATATATTCCACACTCGAATTTTCCTTCACCTAAAATCCCTAGAACATGCTATGTAATCGAGTTAAATGCCCAATATTACTTACAACATACCTAAGTAAGTCTAGGTCAGTCTAAGTCAGTCTAAGTCAGTCTAAGTCAGTCTAGGTCAGTCTAAGTCTGTTTAAGTCAGTCCAAGTCAGTCCAAGTCAGTCCAAGTCAGTCTAAGGCAGTCGAAGGCCGTCGAAGGCAGTCGAAGGCAGTCCAAGGCAGTCCAAGGCAGTCTAAGTCAGTCTAAGGCAGTCCAAGTCAGTCTAAGTCAGTCTAAGTCAGTCTAGGTCAGTCTAAGTCGATTTAAGTCAGTCCAAGTCAGTCCAAGTCAGTCTAAGTCGGTCTAAGGCAGTCCAAGGCAGTCTAAGGCAGTCCAAGGCAGTCTAAGTCAGTCTAAGTCAGTCTAAGGCAGTCCAAGGCAGTCCAAGGCAGTCTAAGGCAGTCCAAGGCAGTCCAAGTCAGTCCAAGGCAGTCTAAGGCAGTCCAAGGCAGTCTAAGGCAGTCCAAGGCAGTCCAAGGCAGTCCAAGGCAGTCCAAGGCAGTCCAAGGCAGTCCAAGGCAGTCTAAGTCAGTCCAAGTCAGTCCAAGGCAGTCCAAGGCAGTCCAAGGCAGTCCAAGGCAGTCCAAGGCAGTCCAAGGCAGTCCAAGGCAGTCCAAGGCAGTCCATGGCAGTCCAAGGCAGTCCAAGGCAGTCCAAGGCAGTCCAAGGCAGTCCAAGGCTGTCCAAGGCAGTCCAAGGCAGTCCAAGGCAGTCCAAGGCAGTCCAAGGCAGTCCAAGGCAGTCCAAGGCAGTCCAAGGCAGTCCAAGGCAGTCCAAGTCGGTCCAAGTCGGTCTAAGTAGTCTAAGTCAGTCTAAATCAGTCTAAGTCAGTCTAAGTCAGTCTAAGTCAGTCTAAGTCAGTCTAAGTCAGTCTAAGTCAGTCTAAGTCAGTCTAAGTCAGTCTAAGTCAGTCTAAGCCAGTCTAAGTCAGTCTAAGTCAGCTCGCGATCAAGCTCTCGGCAACGGCCTCCGTGGCTCAGTGGTCAGAGCATTGCGCTAGCATCGCAAGGTCGTGGGTTCAATTCCTGCCGGAAGGCCTGTGTAGTTGCATTTTTCGCAACTGGTCCCAGTTTGGTCTTAATATGTATATATTGCACACTCGAATTTTCCTTCACCTAAAATCCCTAGAACATGCTATGTAATCGAGTTAAATGCCCAATATTACTTACAACATACCTAAGTAAGTCTAGGTCAGTCTAAGTCAGTCTAAGTCAGTCTAGGTCAGTCTAAGTCGGTTTAAGTCAGTCTAAGTCAGTCCAAGTCAAGTCTAAGGCAGTCCAAGGCAGTCCAAGGCAGTCCAAGGCAGTCTAAGGCAGTCCAAGGCAGTCCAAGGCAGTCCAAGGCAGTCCAAGGCAGTCCAAGGCAGTCCAAGGCAGTCTAAGTCAGTCTAAGGCAGTCCAAGTCAGTCTAAGTCAGTCTAAGCCAGTCTAAGTCAGTCTAAGTCAGTCTAAGTCAGCTCGCGATCAAGCTCTCGGCAACGGCCTCCGTGGCCCAGTGGCAGTCCAAGGCAGTCCAAGGCAGTCCAAGGCAGTCCAAGGCAGTCCAAGGCAGTCTAAGGCAGTCCAAGGCAGTCCAAGGCAGTCTAAGGCAGTCTAAGTCAGTCCAAGGCAGTCCAAGGCAGTCCAAGGCAGTCCAAGGCAGTCCAAGGCAGTCCAAGGCAGTCCAAGGCAGTCCAAGGCAGTCCAAGGCAGTCCAAGGCGGTTTAAGTCAGGCTAAGGCAGTCTAAGGCAGTCTACGGCAGTCTACGGCAGTCTAAGGCAGTCTAAGGCAGTCTAAGGCAGTCTGAGGCAGTCTAAGGAAGTCTACGGCAGTTAAAGACAGTCTGAGGAGGTCTAAGGCGGTCTAAGTCAGTCTAAGGCAGTCTACGGCAGTCTAAGGCAGTCAAAGACAGTCCAAATCAGTCATAAGTCAGTCTAAGGCAAGCTTAGGGAAAATTATTACAAGGCCAAGGAGGACTAAGGCGAGCTAAGTACGCTTCTCTTCCCAATAGATCATCTATTTCGGTTGCTCGTATATCGAGAACGGGCCCGGTTGCCATTGTAGTCATGGTTGGCATACATGTTTGTATTTATTTATTACCTTCGTTTGATGAAGACCACAAGAAGGACCACGAGAATGACTAAGACAACTCCTCCAACTACAAATCCAATCCAACCTAATGACTCTAAATATATTAAATGCAAAGGGAAATGGAATGATACGAGTAAATATAGCTATCAGTAAAGCACTATATATATATTAATATTGTAAAACACTTCACAGCACGGATATCAATAAGATAACCACTGTTATCGGAATACACACTACCACTACCACCACAATCATCATCACCACCACCATCATCATCATCACTACCATCATCATCATCATCATCATCATCATCATCATCACCATCACTACCATTATGACCACCATCATCATCACCATCACTACCATTATGACCACCATCATCATCACCATCACTACCTTTATGACCACCATCACCATCACCATCATCATCATCATCATCATCATCATCACTATCACTACCATTATGACCACCATCATCATCACCATCACTACCATTATGACCACCATCATCATCACCATCACTACCATTATGACCACCATCACCATCATTACCATTATGACCACCATCATCATCATTACCATTATGACCACCATCATCATCACCATCACTACCATTATGACCACCATCATCATCACCATCACTACAATTATGACCACCACCATCATCACCATCACTACCATTATGACCGCCATCATCATCACCATCACTACCATTATGTTCCACTATCATCATCACCATCACTACCATTATGACCACCATCATCATCACCATCACTACCATTATGACCACCACCATCATCATCATCACTACCATTATGACTACCATCATCATCACCATCACTACCATTATGGCCACCATCATCATCACCATCACTACCATTATGACCACTATCATCATCACCATCACTACCATTATGACCACCACCATCATCATCATCATCACCATTATGACCACCATCATCATCACCATCACTACCATTATGATCACGATCATCATCACCATCACTACCATTATGAGCACCATCATCATCACCATCACTACCATTATGGCCACCATCATCATCACCATCACTACCATTATGACCACCATCATCATCACCATCACTACCGTTATGAGCACCATCATCATCACCATCACTACCATTATGACCACCACCATCATCATCATCATCACCATTATGACCACCATCATCATCACCATCACTACCATTATGATCACGATCATCATCACCATCACTACCATTATGAGCACCATCATCATCACCATCACTACCATTATGGCCACCATCATCATCACCATCACTACCATTATGACCACCATCATCATCACCATCACTACCGTTATGAGCACCATCATTATCACCATCACTACCATTATGACCACCATCATCATCATCATTACTACCATTATGACCACTATCATCATCATTACCATTATGACCACTACCATCATCACTATCACTACCATTATTACCACCATCATCTTCACCATCACTACCATTATGACCACCATCATCATCACCACCACTACCATTATGACCACCACCATTATCATCATCATCATCACCATATTCACCAACACTATAACCATCATCACCACCATTAGATACCCACACCACACCACACCATACCACACCACACCACACCACACCACACCACGCCACACCACACCATACCATACCAAAAACCGATCAATACTCTATCAATAACCGCATTATTCCACCAACCAAATACTTCATCTTACCATTTCCCGTCATTTTCTTAGTACTTGGGGGATTCATTTTTACGGCAGTTCGAATTGGCTCCGCCCAAGAACTGGAGTAGTAGGTGAACTAGAGGTAAAAATAATACGTGATATAGGTGATGTTGTTACAATATGTTGATGGTAATGATGGTGATTATGGTGATGATGATGGTGATGATGATGTTAATGATGATAATGATGGTGATGATGTTAATGATGATGGTGATGATGATGATGGTGATGATGATGATGGTGATGATGATGATTGTGATGATGATGATGATGATGATGATGATGATGATGGTGATGATGATGATGGTGATGATGATGGTTATGATGATGGTGATGATGATGATTGTGATGATGATGGTGATGATGATGATGATGGTGATGATGATGGTAATGATGATAATGATGATGGTGATGATGGTGATGATGATGATGATGATGATGATGATGATGTTAATGATGATGTTAATGATGATGGTGATGATGATGATGATGATGGTGATGATGATGGTGATGATGATGGTAATGATAATGGTGATGATGATGACGGTGGCGGTGATGATGATGATAGTGGTGATGATAATGGTAATGATAAATGGTGATGATGGTGATGACGATGATGGTAATGATGGAATGATAGTAATGGTGGTAATGATGATGATGGTAATGATGATGCTGAGTGGGATAAAGATGGGGGTAAAGAAAGAGAAAATAAAGTTGAAGATAAAATAGAACCAGAACATACCTCGTCTTTAAACGTTCTTTGGAATGCTGAATAAAATGAATTTTGGTCCAGCGGTCGGTTATAAAACGACGTCGTTTGCTCTTCGGCACCTCGTCGTCGTCTGCTCGGTAATGGTCGGTAGTTCTTACCATCTCCGATAACAAAATCTTCATATTGTTTAACTTGGCTAGCACTAAGCTCTGCTGTGACGTAAGGTTGGGACACACCGACGGATTTATTGACTACTGAGATGCCAGCTTTGCCATAAAAATTCGGAAAATTCGATGGTTTATTTTTGTCTTTTAGTTTGACCACAATGATCTGAATATAACTGAAATAAAACAATGTAATAGAACTGTAAAAACCCACGTATAAGAACGATTGGATTAACATTGGATATATAATTCTCAAATCATTAATAATTCTCATGATAATGATAATGATACTAATAATATACATGACAAAATTATTGCATCCTGATTGGTCGAGAAGAGTGCAATTTCAATGTAATACAGTCCAGAAAAATGAAATACAGTGCAAATTTCAATGAGTATTAAGCATTCTGATTGGCTAATAAACAACTGGAATCTGCCGGAAAGCCAATGAAATGCCTATGCGGATTTTGAAGGATGGTTTTCCTTCACGAGAAAATCCAATATGGCGACCAAAACATAAAGTTGTCGAAGAACATTTCGATGAAATACAGAGTCAATTTTGCTTTAATATTGTCATAAAAGTTCCTACAAGAAGACTAGAAGAGGTTAGATGCTATGAGTAAAACGTTTGACGTATTCAGTGAACAAAATGAAGCAGTTTTTAACCATTAAAGCTTCGAGAAGTGAAGCAATGAGTGGTGTGTAACTTCGTCGCTGGAAGAACATTTTGTCTAACATTTTCATGTATATTATTAATAAGTAATAGCATGGTTTCGAGTGCAATTTTGAAAAACACGCACTCGTGAGTTTTTCAAGACCTCAAATAGCACTCGTCCTTCGGACTCGTGCAATTTTGATAGTCTTTGAAAAACTCACTCGTGCATGTTTTTTCCAAATTGCACTCGAAACCATGCTATTACCTATACTAATTAGCCAATCGGATTTTGGCAGACATATTGTTTGCAACTAAACAATGAAAGAAAACCGCAAGAATTTTGTGAATCCAATAACCTGAGGACTAAATTATGTATGAGTGGGACGATGAGTAATCTGGCAATGAGTTTTAGGATTTCGAAAGCGATGACAACAAGAGCAACAACATTGAAAACGATGAGTCTATATCACACGCTCGAGGTCACACTATTGACAAGGTAATGTAAGATGTGTTGTTTCAAAATGCCATATAATAAACTTCTTATTAACCTCGTCCGCTTGGTCATTACGGAAAAATATCAGACCTTGGTCATTATGTACAGACCTCGCCCTACGGGCTCTGTACTGTCAAGACCTCGGTCTGATATTTTTCCGTAATGACCGCGCTCTCGGTTAATAAGAAGTTATTATTGTTATATACCAAAGATGATTTCGTTGCCAAAGATGAAATCCTATTGGTCAAATCATGGTCACGTGTTGTTCAACAAACTCAATATTTCTTTCTGCCGAGGGAAACATTGCACTGTTTCCCTCTGACGTGAATTCCACGAGTTGTCAACAAACCGTATTCTATGGCAAGCCCAACCTTCGTGCTATGCGCTCGTGGAAGAATTATGGTCGAGCGACGATTTTGAGCGGAGATGTTTGACTTTGAGCTCGGGGTGTCCCCGCTCCTGTCGGCCGTGTATTGATGACGTTTACACGCAAGATATTCGTTCTACGCATGCGCAGCTAAAACAGGTCAGCCTGGATTAGGTCCCCGTCGACAGCCGCAATTTCCGGTCGTGTACCGGCACGTGACGTGTCTCATCCAATCTGAGCACGCAATTCTACCGGAAGTAGCTTGTGTTATATAATAAACTAGAGTATAAACTAAATTAGATGAAACGACTTAACATGACATGAACATTCACCCCCGTTTTTTTATTGTTGTTTTTGAAAGGACATTTAAACTAATGGAAAATGGCTTTTGCATGCCTTTTAAATCTTATCCCATTCCAGAGTTATCGACTACAAAATTTCAGCCATGACGTCATTAGTTGTGCATAGCATAAAACGTTAAATTAACTATATCTTCTCACTGGTTTGACCAAACTGACTTAAACTTTGCTGACGTATTCATTCTAGCCCAACACCGCTGCCAAACGTTTGCGCATGCGTGAATTCGCTGAGTAAACATTGCAAGAGAAGTGGGAACTAGCCGTGGCGACAACAACCAGACAGTGAAGACTAAGTAAGACTCGACTATTCATTTGTGTTTTAAAAAAAGGGTAAAGAAAATTACGAAGGGGTAATTTCAGAATATGTTACAATATTGACAAGGAAGCCATGCACAAATTACCTACCTTATCTTTTTGGTAGTATGCTTATAATTTTAACTTTTGTGTCGGACTCTCGGACCAGTCCAAATATTTCAGTGTTTTCCCGCTCTTTTTCCGCGGACGTCGCACATGCGCAAAACGTTTGGCAGCGGTGTTTTCTAGACCCTACCGAACTTCTGAGTAGTTTGAGCCAGTTTAGTTAAACTAATGAGAAGATATACCAATCTCGTACCCAGGGCCATTTGTAGGGAATTGGGCCAAAATGGCGGGAACAAATGGCCCTGGTGGAGGCTAGGCTATCTCAGCCTCTGATTGGTCAAGAGCTTATGACGTAAATCAGACGGTTTGATTTTGTTTGTTTTTTTTTAAATTGTATTTTGACCTTGTCGGTTGTTCCTGCACACGGCACGGGAAATTATATTTTAAACCATGCAATAATTAGGTGTAATTAGGTATAATTACTGTGTAAAGAACTGAGTTCTAGTTAATAAAATGCGCAATATACTGCGCATTTTGGGCTAGCCTCCACCAGGGCCATTTGTTCCCACCATTTTGTTTTATTCGCCATCTTGGCCCAGCTCCCTACAAATGGCCCTGGGTACGAGGTTGAAGATATAGTTGATTTTTATCATTTATAGACCTGCAGCGAGGGGAATTCGATGAAATATTACCCCGAGGTAGGATATATCATCCCGAGGGGTAATATTTCATCGAATTCCCCGAGCGAAAGGTCTATAAATGGTATATTACATCGAAACATATTAACCTTTCCAAAAAAAACTTAAATAATGTTAATAAAGTTCGCTTAGCTTAACTTTTGTCCGATTTTCATTGTCTGTTTCCAATCTGTTGTCGTCTCAAGGCTTTTGGGTGCATTGTTTTTTGCATTCTTTGTATTCCCTGAATCCTTATTTTCTTACAACCTAACAATCTTCTTGTCAACATCTGAATGTTTAGGCGAAACGTTTTCTTGTCTCGCCAAGCTCCGCCATTGCTGACAGCTTCGTGAATCGTGCGTGACATTCACGCGTGGTACACGAACTCGAATACCCGCCACAAGCGGGGTATTCGAGTCGAATACCCCGGCCACAGCGGGGTATTCGAGGTTATACCCCGCTGTGGCGGGCAATTATACGATGAATTAAATGGTCACGTGGTACAAATCAAGCTCTCTGACTGGACAATTTACAGTTGAGATATAATATTACATTTTATGCTGTGCACAACTAATGACGTCATAGCTGAAATGTTGTAGTCGATAACTCAGCAATGGGATAAGATCTAAAAGGCATGCAAAAGCTATTTTTCATTATTTTAAATGTTCTTTCAAAAACAACAATAGAAAGCCGCGGTCAATCACGATCGGAAATTGCGGCTGTCGACGGGGACCTAATCCAGGCGGTCGGCGTTAGATCATATTGAATTAACGTACAGTGACGTCACAACTTGGAACTTTAAAAATGGATTGGCGTACGTGTATTAAAAACGAAGGGCAGTATAGTTTCAAGATAAACGTCCGCGTGTCTTCTTTGACGACTTTCGCTGTTTGATGCAAAAACTAATAAACAAATCGAGTAATGACGACAAGATAAAACATTGAGTTCTCAGCCATCCTCACGAACGGCGCAGACGGACTCCAGATGAGAGAGAATCGGGATATTGATTATTGTTTTTTTTAATACAAGTGTTTTACCTGACATCCCTTTTTTATAAATAGCAGTAGAAAGTTGTGCACATTTTGCATTGACCTAATCACCGTCTCGCCACGGGTTATGCGTGCTGACATTTCGCTCATAAGGTCATTTGCATCTTTATTATAAATACATACTTAATATGAATTATTTATCGCAATTTTCCGATTTTTCCCGCAATTACATCACTACCCGGGTATCTCAAAACTTCAGGTTTTGCAAAGTTGTGATGTCACTGTACGTTAACTCAATATGATCTAACGCCGACCAATCCAGGCCGACGTTATAACACAAGCTACTTCCGGTGGAATTGCGTGCTCTGATTGGATGAGACACGTCACGTGCCGGTCCACGATCGGAAATTGCGGCTGTCGACGGGACCTAATCCAGGCTGACCTGCTTTAGCTGCGCATGCGTAGAACGAATATCTTGCGTGTAAACGTCATCAATACACGGCGGACAGGAGCGAGGACACCCCGAGCTCAAAGTCAAACATCTCCGCTCAAAATCGTCGCTCGACCATAATTCTTCCACGAGCGCATAGCACGAAGGTTGGGCTTGCCATAGAATACGGTTTGTTGACAACTCGTGGAATTTTCGCGATGTACGAACCCATTATATTACCCTTCTCAAATTCATCAGTTTCAAATGTCCTCAGAACTCACTTGAGCCACCACGCACGTGGACTGCGAACTACCCATGCGATTTCCGATCGTGTTTCATGTCATGCGCACTTTAACACTTTGAGGCCTGGACCGATCTCCCTGTGCTGAATAAAATCGTCTGGCGTTAGCCAGAATATACCGTAAAGA
>OZ036015.1:5008927-5031427 GCA_964035015.1 Corallium rubrum
AGATCAACCGGTATGCTTTACTTCCCACACGCTCGATTCTACTGAGAAAAGGTATGCACAAATTGAGAAGAATGTTTAGCTATAGTGACGTGCATGAACAAGTGGCACCAATACCTATTTGGAAAGAAAGACATCATTGTTCATACCGATCATCAACCTCTAGAAACGATTTTTAAGAAACCATTATGCAAAGCGCCGCGACGACTCCAAAGAATGATGTTGAAACTACTACAGTATAGTTTCACAGTTCAGTACAAGAGAGGTAAAGAAATGTACATAGCCGATACCCTATCTCGGGCACCTCTAACTAAACCTACAGAGGCTGGAACTCACCAGTGGGAGGTCTTCCGCATAGAGCTAGCAACAATGGATCTCAAACCGCCAGTGATATCTTCTGGGACGTTTCAGACATTACAATTAGAGATATTGAAAGACCCCACGTTAAAAGCTCTACATGAAATGGTAATGAAAGGATGGCCACCAGACAAGTCAACAGTACCTGGAGAGCTCATGAGGCCATGTTGGAGTTTCCGAGACGAAATTTCGACACATGACGGAGTTTTGGTCAAGGCACATCAAGTGATTATTCCGTCACTCCTAAGACCAGAAATGCTGGAAAAGATACACAAAGCACATCAAGGGCCCGAAAGCAGTATCCGCCGAGCAAGGGAGGCAATGTTTTGGCCAGGAATGCAGGAAGGATGGATGGATGGAAGGAAGGAAAGATGGAAGGAAGGAAGGAAGGAAGGAAGGAAGGAAGGAAGGAAGGAAGGAAGGAAGGAAGGAAGGAAGGAAGGAAGGAAGGAAGGAAGGAGGAAAAGAAGGAAGGAAGGGAGGGATGGAGGTAGGGAGGTAGGAAGGAAAGAAGGAAGGAAAGAAGGAAGGAAGGGAGGAAGGGCGAGAGGGCGAGAGGGCGAGAGGGCGAGAGGGCGAGAGGGCGAGAGGGCGAGAGGGCGAGAGGGCGAGAGGGCGAGAGGGCGAGAGGAAGGAAAGAAGGAAGGAAGGAAGGAAGGAAGGAAGGAAGGAAGGAAGGAAGGAAGGAAGGAAGGAAGGAAGGAAGGAAAGCATATTATTTATTTTACTTTTAAATTCCTCACCTTTACCGCATAATTCCACACGCATACAAGGAATGTTGGTCCATGTCTTTGGAATAAACTTAATGCGCTGTACATGACAAGGTTGGTCTAATTCTCTTCGTATAACATTATGTGTGTCATTATTTGTGTTACCAGAAATTAACTAAAAAATAAAACATTTTTAATAATATATATCTTAGAAAATTAACGAAATTAACACGAGAAAGTAAACTTCGTACTGCGTCAAAATCAGCATCATCGTATCGTCGTCGCATGGGAATCGTATCGTTATCGGATAGAAATCGTACCATTATCACATTACCATGTCATCGTATCGTTATTGTACCGTCATCGTACCGTCATCGTATCGTCATCGTACCGTCATCGTATCGTCATCGTATCGTTATCGTACCGTCATCGTACCGTCATTGTATCGTCATCGTATCGTCATCGTATCGTTATTGTACCGTCATCGTACTGTCATCGCATCGTCATCGTACCGTCATCGTACCGTCGTCGTACCGTCATCGTATCGTTATCGTACCGTCATCGTACCGTCATCTTATCGTCATCGTATCGTCATCGTATCGTCATCGTATCGTCATCGTACCGTCGCAGGCTTCTAAACATACCTGCTTATTGTTCACAGTAGCATACAACCACTGGTTACCGCTGACCATATAAGACAATTCGTATGACGTCACATATCCGAGACTTCCTCCCACGGTGGCCACCGCTGACAAGGAGTAAATGGCAGGAAGATTGATTTCAAGAAATTGATTTTGATCAAGATGAGTGTCTGGTAAGCACCAAGAACTAGGGCTGTACAGTCGGGCAGAACTCGGGGAATAGTCGGAAGAACGCGACGCACTGGCGTTAAAGATAGAGTTTGGAAATCTTGTCTTGTCTTTAAGAAGAGCTTTAGCACAAATTGAACCTGTAAAAATGCAAGAAAGGTGATTTTCTTGTTGTAAGCTTGAGGCAAATCTTGCCTTCGGAATTTAGCATTTCAGAATTGTCCTTACATACATTCCTACACATCCCTAACTGACTATATATCTCCATGTAAACCTACAAATCCCCACACAATTCTACAAATCCCGACATATCCCTTCACATCCCACACATCTCCAAACACCCCTAAACTTACCTATATATCTCCATGCAACCCTACAAAGTCCACACAATTCGACAAATCCCCACATATCTTTTCATATTCACACACATCCCAAACATCCCTAAACTATATATCTCCACAGAATCCTACAAATCGACACATCCCTTCCCACCCCACGCATCCCCTAAACCCCACACATCTCTTCACATCCCAAACTCCCCTGTATATCTAGACATATACCCTAAACTTCCCCACACATCCCTAAACTTCTCTACATGTCCCACACATCCCGCAGATCGATAAACCTCCCAATACATTCCCGCCTATCCTTACACATCCCCACATAATCGTACACATCCGATCCCACACATCCCAAAGCATTTCAAAGTCCCCCGACACATCCCTACACATCCCTACATATCCTCACACATCCCTAAACGTCCTCATATGTCCCCACATATCCCTAAATTCCCCCACATAACCCTACACATCTCCAAACTTCCACACATATCCCCACGTATCCCTTTGTATCCCTACTATATATCCTTGGTGTGAACCCCCTCGATGAGCGTTTCGTTCTTGGGGCAAATGCAATTAATTGCATGGAATTAAATAAAATGTTTAAATAAATATATATCCCTACACATCCCTACATATACCCATAGTTCCCTACACATTTCTAAACAACTCTACATAACCCAACATGGTACTTACATCTTACAGCAATATCATAGTAGTGACTACAACGAGTATCTTTCCAGTTATTGTGCTTACAAAAAACCAAGGATTGCTCAACACCTTTGCATTTTGCATATCGAAGCCAAATCTTACCACTGGCCCTTTTAAATTTTTCTTCTGACCTAAAGTAGCCGACAGCATCGTAAAAGCCAAGCTCACGACACGCCACTCTAGCATCTTCCACCTTCCACTTCGTGGAGTAATAAACACATACTGTACCCCAGACTCCTTCATGAAGAACTTCTACTCTTCCTTCAAGAGGAATATTTGATCCTCCAAGACGAAGGAAAGGTTGACCTACAAATAATGTACGAGCAAACACAATATGAATACAAGAAAAACAAAACAACACTGGATAAAGTTTTACTCTTATAATTATACAACGCAACAATACAGCGACATATTACATATTACAATATTTATGCATAAATACCATAACAACACATTGTCAACTGTGTTCAAAGATTTTTTTACTCCTGTCAGTAAAATACATAATTACAATACTAGACTTGCATCTAAACAAACTTATTCTATTCCTAAAACTAGAACTAATTATGGAATTTTTAATTTGAGATATCAAGGAGACAAAATTTGGAACTCCTTTTGATGAAAGTAAAAAAAATTTCTCCATTTTTCAATTGAAAAAGAATTTAAAAGCTAGCTTAATTAATAACTATTAAATTCCTTCCAATAATATTTGCTAAATAATTTTCCTTTTCAAATATTTGATAAAATTTTATATCTCAGTTTTTTTGTTTTGTTTTTATATATATATATATATATATATATATATATATATATATATATATATATATATATATATATATATATATATATATATATATATATATATATATATATATATATATATATATATATATATATATATATATATATATATATATATATATATATATATATATATATATATATATATAGTTATTTTCTCTGTCTGTATTTGTGTTTTGCATATGTGTAAATACCCGCCATCTCAGTGAAATTTCTAAAATTACCAGTGTTGTGACTATTTGACTGCCTGATATTTTTAGCCCTTATGGTTATTACAGGTAGTCAGTACCTAAACTATGTAAAACACACTTTAAAATTTGTAATTGTTTTTTTTAATAGGGTACAATAAAGAATTTTTATTTTGTCAAAACGACATGACACGCAACGGAACGCAACGCAATAGAACGTAACTCAACGGAACAGAACGCACCGAACGCGGCATAATGCAACGCAACATAATGCAACGCAATGCAATAGAACGCAGCGAACGCAATGCAATAGAACGCAACAGAACGCAGCGCAAAAGAACGCAATGCAATAGAACGCAACAGAACGCAGCGCAAAAGAATGCAATGCAATAGAACGCAACACAACACAACACAACACGACACGACACGACACGACACGACACGACACGACACGACACGACACGACACGACACGACACGACACAACACAACACAACACAACACAACACAACACGGCACAACGCAACGCAACGCAACGCAACGCAACGCAACGCAACGCAACGCAACGCAACGCAACGCAACGCAACGCAACACAACGCAACACAACACAACACAACACAACACAACACAACACAACACAACACAACACAACACAACACAACACAACACAACACAACACAACACAACACAACACAACACAACAATTAAAAAATTCTCTTGTTTCAAACTAAGTGTACTTACATCTTACTTTAACAGTATTCTCGCTCAAACAAGTCTCTCCACTGGCATCAGTTTGAGGACACTCATTCAATGAACTTTCCGCAGAGCTACAGTTGAATTTTTTCACAACAGGTCTAGCACCTGATTCACTTTGACCAAAGAAAGATCCACTTGGGATCCCTGTGCTTGCTCTTGGGTATCCAAGCTGCAGACATGTGGTATGTTGATCACGAGGCGACCACGTGGGATCACAGAAAGTACTACCATCTAACACGACATGTCCCTCATAAGGAAGATTAGAACCAATCAGATGAGCTCCAGTTAGATTGCGCTGACCTAAATACGTATATAGATTAATACTAATAAACTTGTCTTACACAGAAGAGAAGGTTACATATGTGTACAACCTGTACCCTTCTGATGACCAGTGAGACACTCTAACCATTGAGCTACAAGAACTCAGATGGTGAGTGAAGGTTACTTATGTGTACAACCTGTAACCTTCTGATGACCAGTGAGATACTCTAACCATTGAGCTACAAGAACTCAGATGGTAAGTGAAAGTTACATACGTGTACAACCTGTAACCTTCTGATGACCAGTGAGACACTCTAACCATTGAGCTACAAGAACTCAGATGGTGAGTGAAGGTTACATATGTGTACAACCTGTAACCTTCTGATGACCAGTGAGACACTCTAACCATTGAGCTACTGAGGCTCAGATAGAGAGCTAAGGTTGTAAATTCATAGTCATATGTGCTTCCTAAGTGGTAGGCTCGTTATCTATCAACAAGATGCAACTAAGCTTCCAGACAATATCTTTGATTGGTAGCGTGGCTGTATTAACATAGCCTGGATAAGTGGTTGGTTGGATGGGTGGATGAATAGTTGGATATATGGATGGATGGATAGATGGATGGATGGATGGATGGATGGATGGATGGATGGATGGATGGATGGATGGATGGATGGATGGATGGATAGATGGATGAATGAATAGTTGGATATATGGATGGTTGGATGGATGGATGGATGAATAGTTGGATTATATGGATGCAGAGGCGTAGGAAGCGGGGGGGCTGGGGGGGCTTGAGCCCCCCCCCAAATTTTGAATGGGGGGCTGAGCCCCCCTAAAAAAGTCAGGACAAGCGTTGCTAAATTTAATGATTGTATTAGTACGACTATACAGAGGCTAGGAGAGCAGCTACTTACGGTAATCTACCTACGGGGTTCATCTTTGGTTCGTATTAAAATTACTTTATTTGTACTTCACTTGTTTGTATAGTATACCATATTTTTTAAGTTTGTCAATAAAAAGCAGCTTACCAGTCATAAACCACAAATTTGAGAATGTCTGCGATTAATCGGAGTCTTGATAAAATGGCGAGTGACGGCGACAACAAAGTTAATTATACGGAAGCTAAGTTCACGAAGAATTAGAAGCTATTGTGTAGGTGTTTAAACACAATTATTGAAAGATTATTAAAGCGACTTCAATGCATGCAATCCCTAAAAAGTGTTCAGTTTTGTGAAGTGTCGTCGTCGAGGCTTTAAGGTATGTTGGTTTAATAATTTCTTC
This sequence comes from Corallium rubrum, assembly GCA_964035015.1. NCBI lineage: Eukaryota > Metazoa > Cnidaria > Anthozoa > Scleralcyonacea > Coralliidae > Corallium > Corallium rubrum. The sequence goes on from OZ036015.1 coordinate 5,015,136, forward strand.
GTTTTTATGTTAAAATTTGAACTATGCTTGCTGTAGAATTAGATGAAAAAGTTTCCTCAAATTTCTGCAAATTGTGTTTCCGAGGTTCTAGATTTCAAAATTATCCGGGAGAGCACCCCGAACCCCGCTAAAAATGCGGTCACTGGTTATCTGCATGTCGACTTCAGCCCCCCCCCCCCCCCCCCCCCAACTTTGAATCCGTTCCTACGCCTCTGTATGGATGGATGGATGGTTGGTTGGATGAATACATTTTAGATATATGGATGGATGGTTTGTTGAATGGGTGAATAGTTGGATGAATGGATGAATAGATGGATGGGTGGATGGATGCAATAACTTGTAGTAAACATTCTTTACCTAAGACTCCTGTTCCATAAACCTCAACCTCGCACAGTGTCAATATTTTGTCTTCACCAGGAATCACTATGGTAACATACCGTCCCACCAGGGGAGGCTCACATGAAATGACGTCATCTTTGTTGCTTGGAATGTGACGTAATGTTCCACATCTTGCATTCGTTGTGCCATTATTTTTAATACTATCTCCTATTCTGATTTGAAAACCACAAAGTCTTAGACCAATGCTATTTCTGTTAAAAATTCTGACATGAGAAACAACGATGCGTTGTTCTAAGTCAACTCGCCACCAAGGATTAGTCTCTTCGTCTGTGTGAGTACAATACTTATAATCTCTATTTCTAGAGTTACCATCCACTGCATGTGAGGGTTTTCCTCCATACCTAATCTGCGACTGAAAGGTGGGCTTCTTAAGAGCAAAATTTTCTCCAACTAAAACAAATATAAACAAGATGCCTGGGTGAGGCGTTCACTCGGGCTACTGGCAAAGTGCGGAGGTGCTTGGGGTAAGAAACTGTTTGTAGTGTTATTGCAGCAATCACAAAATCGAAGCCTGAATCGAAGGCCTCTCTCCTCCAAAGAGGCTCTATATCGCGCCAGCAAAGGTGGGAGTGGGCCGAGGAAAACCAGATCGAGGAAGGCTGAATGTGGTGCATACTTCGCATAGGTGAACATATTTACGATCAAGACAGTTGTCGGCCACATCTGATCGCTGTTAAACTAACTATGTGCAAGAACACCCTGATCAAAAAGCAAAGCTGTTCAACTTTTTGTCCAACTCCAACAGCAAAAGGAGCAAAGAACTTACAACATGCCTCACGACCTCACTCCATCACACAGCTAACAACTCACCGGAAGTATGAGTAGTAGCGGGAGTAAAAAGTGCAAAAATGCAAGATCGTGACACAAAAAAACGGTAGGCCCGAGTAATAATAGTTATCATCACCATTACCACCACCACCAGATCATTATCATCAACATGATCACCACCACCATCATCACCAGATCATTATCATCACCACCACCACAACCACCATCATCATCAACATCACCCTCATCACCACTACCACCATCATCATCACCACCAACATCATCATCACCAACATCATCATCACCACCATCATCATCACCACCAACATCATCATCATCACCACCATCATCATCATTACCACTAACATCATCACCACCAGCATCATCATCATCATCATCACCACCCTCATAATCATTACTACCAATACCACTACCATCACCACCATCACCATCACAATCACCACAACTAACACTATCATCACCATCACTACCATCATCATCACTATCACCATCACCATCACAATAATCCAATAATCACCACCACTAACACTACCACCACTACAAACATCACCACAGTCATCACCACCATTATTAATACATTACTAGATATACATAAATGCAACAACCCCTCACCCCACTGATCTCAAATAATATACTCAGTATATTATTTGAGATCAGTGCCTTGCCCCCTTTAACGTGTACCCCCCCTCCCGATTAAACAAAAGCAAAAGGAAAATTTGCAGTCGAAAATAATTATATAACAGTGGTTGAAGAAAAGAGTCGAAGCAATAAACTCTGGTTGCAAAACATATTTTGTTTATTACTACTGGAGGTTTTGAAAAGGATTTTTTTAGCAAGCATATAGTCTATACGTCTTGCAAGTCTTTAAATGGCTTCCATGCATGTTGTTTATTACAACCGACAGAAGAGTCACAGATCTGAAGCAACGTAATCTGAAAATGAATAGCCTGAAAACAAACCACACAGTATAATTGGATTGTTGAGATGAAGCAAAATGCAGATTTTCATCAGGGAAATAAATAAAAGTAATAAAGAAAATATGAAAAAGGCGCCACGGCTATGGCAAAACTCGAAACTGGCGTCTTCAGCAAAACACGCCGGCAAAATAAGCTGTATTAACTTTATACCAGCAATTGAAACGAAGCAAAAATAAAACAGCATTAATCAAACTGTCAAGGTGAAACAAATAGCAAATATTTTTTTTAACTAGAAGTTACTACCGCAAGTGAAGTGCTGCCTCGAAAGGGACAAAACCTTTAGCCTACTCCACAGGTAAATATCTGCAGTCCGTGACCAATGTGGCACCCCTCTTGCCCACTCCACCCAAGATTGCCCACACCACCCAAGATTGCTCACACCACTCAAGACTGTCCCCTCTACCCAAGATTACCCACACCATCTAAGATTGCCCACTCCACCCAAGATTCCCACTCCACCTGACATTGCCCACTCCATCCGATATTGCCCACTCCACCCGAGATTGCCCACTCCACCCAAAATGCCCACTCCACCGAAGATTACCCACTCCACCCAAGATGGCCGGTCCACTCCACCCAAGATTCCCCACTCCACCCGAGATTGCCCACTCCATCCAATTTTTTCTCACCTTTTCACCATAAGAGCCCACAGAATTACCTGCGAAGAAGACTGGGAAGTCCAAAAATGTAAAATTAATTACAATAGCCAGAGTATTTACACATCTCTTCTATATTTTTTAATTATATAATTGAAAACTACAAATTACTATAACTTATCGCTTGACTTGATATCACAATTAACATACAAATATTAAATAATCATGTCTCTTGCTCTAATGCTGTGGCAAAACTGTCAATGCAATTCCAAGTGCTTAATATGTTTTGACAAATCTAGAGCTATAATAAAATTATAGAGCAATGTACCATTGAGCCCATCAGATTATTTTGCAGAATTTGTATAAGTCAAAATACACACACGCATATAGTATAGTAGCGTCTGATCCTGATCAGAATGCTGATCAGCACAACACAATGAACTCACACCAATATTGGCAATATACACCTAAAGATAGAAGAAAACAACTGTAAAATCTCCTACCAAAAAACACAGTTTGTTGTCAGTTGTAGAAATTGATATCTTACCTCGACAAGATAATCTCTCCTCCCTGAAATTGTATAAAAGGACAGTTGATAAGTGAACGTTCTCGTAACGAGAACACTGAACATTTGACCAGCACGTCGGCTTGACTCGTGGCATGGCCAGTTCAAAAATCCATAAAAATAGAAGATAAAAGCCGTTAAATCCCTTGACTCTTTGCAAATGTGCTGATAATTGAAACTAGTCGCCTTACCTTGACAAGAGAATCTTTCTTGACTGAAATCGAAGTTAAAATTCGGAAGGACAACCAAGGCAAAGCACAACTGTGTGTCAGAAGTAACGATTCGAAACGAAGCTCTTCAGCCTTCACGCATGACGTTTGGCGAGTTCCGAACAAACGAACACGTGATTAGGAAAAACCTACGTCATAAAACGTCATAAATCTGTGGACAAACATTGAAACATGAAAGAATCGAGTTTTATCGTCGAGTGCTATACATAGTTCCGCGAAGAGGTCTGGGCACGAAAACCCCGCAAGAGCAAGATTAGTGTACTGCCTCCCTTCGGTCGGCAGCAAAAATACTGACGAGAACGTTTAATAAGAAAACAGCTGGAATTCTATGTGAGATGTTTTTTCGACTTGTCTTAAACCTTGCCGTTATAATCATACACTACACTTTCCCGTTGCCTTCTCTCTATAGTGTACCTGTTTACCATTTTTGTTTCGTTCCCAGCAGGAACGAAATTAATAATTAGCTGAACGACGTAAACAATCCGTGTGAAGTGAATCATACAATACTATGAACAAGCGAATGCCGAGTACTGTAGGAACTTTCCCCTCTTTGAATTCTACAAATTAACTGCTCGTTGCCGCTTTAGATTTAATAATAAAGATTGAGATTGGGCGAATAGCATTCCGAAAGGTCGGGTCGAGTCAGTGGTCGAGTTGACCCTTGGCCTTGGAAAACTTGGCGAGAAATGGTGGACATAGAGAGGCGGAGCTAAAGCCCTATTAAACTAGTACCTATGTCGCGTGGTCGTCACAGTTCCGCGGTTCAGAAGAAAAGAGAACAACTAATTTATGCAATGTTGGATGAAATCTTCACTCGATGATCAGAAAATACTGAAGCTTTGAGATTGAAAACCGCAACAACGACAAATACAGGCTAGAAATGAAGAATATCATCGAAAAGACGGATCTTTATAGTAGACGAATCAGATCGAAACTTGTGCGAAAATAGTATACCTCTGTTTGATTTTCGATAACTTGAGCAGCAAGGTTGGTACAATTTGTATATTCGCCATACTGGCTTATGTTAGATTGTTCTCAAAATAGTATATCAAAAACCGCAACGGATTTAATATCTGTGGCATATCGCTCATGATATTTACATCGCAGATGTGTTGCACTATACGATTCAGGTTGAAACATTTGAAATAATTTAAAAATTGACACTGCTAAGACGATTGTTTCACTCATCCTCTATGTAAGTCCTATTAATCTTGCAGAACTTTTCTAGTCAAAATTTTTGTACGTGGGCATACATTACGCGCATGCGTGACCATTATTTCTCGTCATGAGCTACTCAATCACTCCAGTATTTATTCCAATCAAATACAAACTTTGAAAGAATTACACACAGATTGAAGATTATTTAATAAATTCTAACTTAAATATCGGTGGCACAAATGACCGCTAATGTAGCTGGCTTTCCGAAACAGCGACATTTTATGTATCTTTCCGTCGTACTGACGCCACATGTACACTCTGACCGTGTATAGGAAGGAGGCAAATAAAACGTTGCCAAATTAATTGCGTTCTCAAGAAAATTGCGAGACGCTAGCAGATAAGGCCTGGTCGCACAATCGTCGCATTTAATTAAGACAAATTTATAATTCATATTAACTTCGTCGATTGGACGACGTCAATGCGACTTCGTTTTATACGACGAATGTTTTGCAAATGTTTTGCACATTAAAACACAAAAAAATAAATTAAGAGCAGGAAATTTATCCGTGACACGGCGCAACGAATTAAATGTATACAACGTCTTATTAGACGAATTTACTCCCCATTTAATTGATTAAATTACTGTAAATTCGTCTGAAATGCAAAGATTGTCCTACGTATAAACTTTGTCGCGTCAGACCACTGGTGGGAATTGCCCGAGCTAAAATTCGTCATTGCCCCCAATCGGCATGCAACAGCCTCTTATAAGAGGCTGACGGGAACGAAACAGCTATTTCTTTTTAGAAATAGTTTCTTGTTCTGACTTCCTCAGAATATTAACTTCTCTCCCTTCCACTTGTTTTGTTGTCGTTGTGACAGTTCTGTACGTTTTCTCAATCTTTTAGGTTTTCCCTCAACATTTTTCCTTCGAGTTAATAGTTATTGTGGCTTCCCTTAAAGTTTTCTTGTTTTATTGAGCTGCATTTTCTCTTTCCATAGTGATAATAGTATTTTTGTATGTATATTTTCAATAGGTTACCAGTGCCCAACAAGCTTTGCCGCGCAAATGACCTACCATACTCCAATATAAATAAACTCGATTCGAGATTTGGCCCGCCTTGTAAACTCGCGTATAAGGGACTTTACGCCGGTCGGGATTAGCACCCTATCCCCGGCTCGGGGATTAAATGCTCACCTAATGATGTCAAATCCAAGCATCTGTATTTAATTATGAGATACTTGTCTTTACCAGAACAAGGATCTGGTTTCAAATCACTTGGGAGCAACCAGTCACCTGCATCACGACGGTTAGACTTTTCTGCAACTTCACAATATGCTGGAGCAGTGCAATTCACTGTGGGCGTAAAACCACACTCGTTCAGACCAACAACACGACCAAAAATCACATCAACTACACGGATTGAAGGATTGCTAAGACCTAGGCTCCTGCAATTGACATAATCCCACTTTTGACAAATGATCTTTTCACGAACTAAACGACATAAAAGAAACGATATATTAATTAAGTTCTTCGTATTAGTTTTTAGGGTCATTTCTGTAAAGCGCTCTCAATTCGTTAGAGTTTATGCCACAAAAATAAAAGAGATATCGTTAGAAAGCTACGAATTTGTAGAATACAATGGTGTCTTTGGTGTCGCGATAAACACAAACCATTAATGTAGTTGTGAATTTTTTAATTAAAACCAGGGCTTCACTCGGGGCAACTTAAAAACAAAGCGTTTCATTTTGTTTAAAATTTTTTTTCGCAGTTCGATTCCAAAATAAATATCCAGCAAAACGGTGTCAGCGTTTTCTTATTTATTGCCTGGTTTCGAATTTATGATTTATTTTGTCCGAATGTTTATCGAAAAACAGCATTTTTAACTTTGGTCGTCAATAAAATCGGCAAAACTCGACATATCAAAAAACGCTGACATCGTTTTACTGGAAATTTATCTCGGAATCAAAGTACAAAAAAATATTTTGAACAAAATACAACGCTTTTTACTCGAGTCGCCCCGAGTGAAGCCCTCTGGTTTTAATTAAAAAACCACAAATATTAACGGTTTGTGTTTATCGCGAAACCAAAGACACCATATTTAAGATTAATTTCTATAAATCGTAACACCCTGCCTACACAACACTCTACTTTTATATTACTCCATGATTTACTCTGATGAAGAACTTTGGTTTAAAACGTCAGTATTTCATTCTCTAAAATCTCAGCAGTTCAGAATCTTTAAGATTTTCTATACATCGTAACACACTGCCTACACAACACTCTACTTTTATATTACTCCATGATTTACTCTGATGATGAAGTTTGGCTTAAAACGTCAGTATTTCGTTCTCTAAAATCTCAGCAGTTGACCATAAAGATTTTCTAACCATCGTAACACACTGCCTACAGAACACTCTACTTTTATATTACCATCCATGATCTCATATTTGTGAGTGCACCTTCTTTGTGATAGATTTTTGAATAAATTATTTGAACACTTAAGACAATGAAGCAAGACGGAAGTTGGTGGGAGTATCAAAACATTAAATCATGGCGTCATGCAGCGAACAAATTTATCTGAGTTCAGATATGAGAATTATTGTTACATAAGCTTTTAAATGGCTGTATGACGTGTCTGAAGTAAGCCATTATAAGCTATACTGAGACTCAAATGACTGAACGTTTATTCAAAGTTTGTTTGATGTAGAAATGACTTAAATTGCTTGCATAGAACCAATTTGAATTTAACCCAAGTTCAGCCATCAGAGTTTCAGTAGATCATGCAATGGTTAACAGAGTGTCTCACTGGTCATCAGAAGATTACAGGTTGTACAGATATGTAACCTTCACTCACCATCTGAGTTCTTGTAGTTCAATGGTTAGAGTGTCTCACTGGTCATCAGAAGATAGGCTAACAGGTTGTAGACATATGTAACCTTCACTTATCATCTGAGTTCTTGTAGCTCAACGGTTAGAGTGTCTCACTGGTCATCAGAAGATTACAGGTTGTACACATATGTAACCTTCACTCACCATCTGAGTTCTTGTAGCTCAATGGTTAGAGTGTCTCACTGGTAATTAGAAGGTTACAGGTTGTACACATACAGTATGTAACCTTCACTCACCATCTGAGTTCTTGTAGCTCAATGGTTAGAGTGTCTCACTGGTCATCAGAAGATAACGGTTGTAGACATATGTAACCTTCACTTATCATTTGAGTTCTTGTAGCTAATGATTAGAGTGTCTCACTGGTACCTTTTGATTTCTTATAGCTTAACTACGTGTCTCGTCGGCGTTCATGCGGAAGTTCAAATTATTTACGCTCAGAAATATCTCGCTTAAAATCCATATTCACAGCAATACACTGAACTAAAGAGCTCACCTTGTTGGCTTAGACATGGCCAAGAGAGATGATGAACAAAAGCGAAAAGAAGGAAAATCTTGAAGTCATACATCGTTGGCATCACGAAGATGGTTTACTTCCTGCTTTCAGATTCCAATATATTAATTATTTTTGTTTACTGTCAAGATTCAAGTGTGACTCTGCTCCAATGAAAAGCAAGATATTCTACAACTGAACGCTTGACTTGCTTTTGAAACGTTGAAGGAGATGGCTTGATCCTTATATAATATAATTTTTAATATAATATGATATAAGCAATAGTTAATATATCATCGTAGGTTTCAGACACAATGTTGATTTAATATATCTTGTAACATTGTCTGGTCTCCTGGAGAGAAGATCTATTTAATATTCGTCAGTGTTCTTTCTCCGGTTTCTAAACACAGATAAGCGATTTAAAAATGCGATGTGAAGCCAAGTTTTATAATCCGAGAGTATAAAAAAACTAGAGTGCTGGGTATAGGCAGTGTTTTAGATAGAGCAAAGTGAAAAGTTGGTAAACTGCTGAGAATAGATTTAACAAGACGCCTGGTCAGGCGTTCATTCGGGCTACTGCAAAATCACGCGCAGGTTGTGCTAAGATCTAAAGCCGCCGTCTAAACACATCACGTCACAGACAAAAGTCAAAACACAATCCAATCTCCGATAGAAAACGCAATTTGCAATACACAAAACACTATTGCCTGTAACGTATTTCCACACATGTACACAGCGTTCATATGTCGAGTCTCTTCGGGTATTAAATATCAACACAGCTAGCGACATTACTGACCAATATCAAACTATGTCTGTGAACACGCAAAACACATCCGAGACCAGAAAGACTTGATCAGACTCTGATCATCAGACAGTAGGAAAGCTAAGAAAGAAAGCATTATTTCCACACATGTACAGCGTTCATAGGTCAAGTCTCTTCGGGTATTAAATATCAACACAGCTTCATGTATACCGCGTGTGAGATCGTAAGCGTATATAATATCAAGATACTTGCCATCGACATTACTGACCAATAACTATGTCTGTGAAAACACAAACACATCCGAGAGGAGAAAGACTTGATCAGACATCAGGAAAGCAAAGAAAGAAAGCATTTGGCATGCACGCATCAGTTTCGCAAAGTCTTATTATGTTTGTCTTGATCGAGACGGCGGAATAAGTTAAATGCGCACTTGACTTGAGCCTGCGCTTTCTGATTAGTACTGTGGGCTGGCGCCTTGCAAAATAATGTAACAACAGCAGTGCTGTTTGGAGTTAATGGTTGAATATGATGCAACTTTCGGTCAATTGACTGTAGTAGTGGAATATTCATCATAGAGAAAATCATGGTGGGTATACTCGTGTACCAAAACATTGATTTGGCAGCCATACTGGTCTGCCAAAACATTGAAATGGTGGCCATTATTTACTGGTGTACCAAAACATCTAAATGGTGGCCATACTGGTGTACCAAAACAATGAAATAGTGGCCAATCAGCCATATTGGTGTACCAAAACAATGAAATAGTGGCAATACTGGTGTACAAAAAACAATGAAATAGTGGCCATACTGGTGTACCAAAACAATGAAATAGTGGCAATACTGGTGTACAAAAAACAATGAAATAGTGGCAATACTGGTGTACCAAAACAATGACTAGTGGCAATACTGGTGTACCAAAACAATGAAATAGTGGCAATACTGGTGTACAAAAAACAATGAAATAGTGGCCATACTGGTGTACCAAAACAATGAAATAGTGGCAATACTGGTGTACCAAAACAATGACTAGTGGCCATACTGGTGTACCAAAACAATGAAATAGTGGCAATACTGGTGTACCAAAACAATGAAATAGTGGTAATACTGGTGTACCAAAACAATGAAATAGTGGCAATACTGGTGTACCAAAACAATGAAATGGTGGCCAATCAGCCATATTGGTGTACCAAAACAATGAAATAGTGGTAATACTGGTGTACCAAAACAATGAAATAGTGGCCATACTGGTGTACCAAAACAATGAAATAGTGGCAATATTGGTGTACTAAAACATTGAAATAGTGGCCATACTGGTGTACCAAAACAATGAAATAGTGGCAATACTGGTGTACCAAAACAATAAAATAGTGGCAATATTGGTGTACCAGGCCAAAATATTGAAATAGTGGCCATACTGGTGTACCAAAACAATGAAATAGTGGCCAATCAGCCATATTGGTGTACCAAAACAATGAAATAGTGGCAATATTGCTATACCAAAACAATTAAATGGTGGCCATACTGGTGTACCAAAACAGTGCAATGGTGGCCATACTGGTGTATCAAAACAATGAAATGGTGGCCATACCGGTGTGCCAAAACAATGAAATGGTGGCCATACTGGTGTACCAAAACATTGAAATGGTGGCCATCTTGATGTACCCAAACAATAATACACACTTGATGAAAGTAATGTATAAACTGTTGAATAGCATCGACTTTTATTTGCAAGACATCAGTACAATAAATCAATAATAAACAATACAAGCAAAAATGAAGCAAACCACAAATATTAATAAGCTTACAGTTTAAACCTCAATACATTTAGTCATACAGCATTCACAGACACAAGTCAGTTCGGCTGCATGTCAACCTCGAATCGATGAAGACGTAAAACATAGCATGTTCACCTTTCACTTGCAAGTTAGCTTTATCAACTTTCTTTGTTCTTTGATTTACAGCACTTGAGCAACATTTTTCAGTACAATTTAATTTATAACACATTTATAAAATTGATCAAGAACACATTGATCGAGAGTTGATCGAGTACAGTGTACAACACATTTTCAGCGTACGGTTATCGAGATATCGCCGACCAACCCAGGTCTACTATAGTCTATTGTAAGCATTGTGGGCGTGTTTATCATGAAAACACAAATTCACTTCGAACAACACAACCAAAGGCCGTCAGGAGAAGAAAAAAACTCGTGACTCGTGCATGAAAATCAGCCATGATGAAATCATTTGAGCACGCTTCAAGGTCGCAAAGGCGTTTGGGAAATGTTGCGCAAGAATTGCAATTTGTCGACACAAAAAAAGCAACAGAGCCGAAACCGAGACTCGGCTACCACAGTAGCCCGAGCAATAACGAAATACTGACGTTTCAAGCAGAGCCCTTCATCAGAGTAAAAACTAGAGTGTTGTGTGGGCAGTGTTTTAGATAGAGCAAAGTGAAAAGATGGTAAACTGCTGAGAATAGTTTTAATAACGAAATGCTGACGTTTCAAGCAGAGCCCTTCATCAGAGTAAAAACTAGAGTGTTGTGTGGGCAGTGTTTTAGATAGAGCAAAGTGAAAAGATGGTAAACTGCTGAGAATAGCTTTGATAATGAAATACTGACGTTTCAAGCAGAGCCCTTCATCAGAGTAAAAACTAGAGTGTTGTGTGGGCAGTGTTTTAGATAGAGCAAAGTGAAAAGATGGTAAACTGCTGAGAATAGCTTTGATAATGAAATACTGACGTTTCAAGCAGAGCCCTTCATCAGAGTAAAAACTAGAGTGTTGTGTGGGCAGTGTTTTAGATAGAGCAAAGTGAAAAGATGGTAAACTGCTGAGAATAGCTTTGATAATGAAATACTGACGTTTCAAGCAGAGCCCTTCAACAAGCCCTTAGTCAAAGCATTCCTAGGGGGGTCCGGGGGCAAGCACCCCCGGAAAATTTTTGAAATTTGGACCTCTGAAATGGCATTTCCTGCATTCTGACGGTACTTTAGGGACAGATTTAAAAGTTTTAAATCGTGTTTTCAAGAGCGCATTTTATCAAATCTGGAAGGTGTCAAATAAATGTATCGGGTAAAGTGGACATTTTACTATGCAAATACATTTAATATTATAGAAAATAACGGGGGGAAATCCAATAAATCGAATCTTAAATCATTAAGCACTTTAGATATTTTGAAAGATATTCCAGGCCACTGAGGCTAAGATCTGGTCGTGTGAGAAACATCAAGAGGTACACGAGGCAACCAAACAAAACTAATGTGTTCTCATGTTGTGCAATATTTACGCAGAACTATCACTACCAGACATCACATGATTCTCAACTTAAATAATTCACGTTCGCAAGCGCTATCAAATTTACTAACCCATTAACGCCTGGGTCAGGTATTCACTCGGGCTACTGGAAAGTGCAGAGGTCTCTATAATGCGCGAGCAAAGAGGTGGGAATGTGGTGCAGGATTATCCTGAATTGTCAATTTAAAGTGTCTAGAATTCAGGATTATCCTGAAGCCTAGGGGACTTTTCTGTTCCACATGCGGGATGTTAAACTAAAAAGCATATAAAAAACCCCAGTAGGGGTGTTGTAGTCAGGGTCTGAGAGGTGAAGCTGTCGCCCTGGGGGGTTGTGGTTAGGTTTAGGGTGGCCAGGGGGGTTGTGGTTAGGCTTATGGTCAGGTTTCGAGGTGGGGGTTAGGGAGTTAGCTCTTTAAAATTGACGATTATTGTTAATTCTAAGCCATTTCACAATTAACGATAATCGTCATTTCGAGATGAGAGAATATGCTGAATAGTAACACAACCAGAAGTCCAACTCAAGTGAAAACTTGTCCGCATTTCTTCAATGCGCATGCGCGATATATTTTACGCCATTCGATGCCATTCTGACAAGTTCCCCCGGCACTTACGACCTTCCCACGAACACGTGCCGGCAATAGAGGGAATTAACCAAACAAAAGCCAATTGATCTTAATTGAAAACATGTCCCTAGTTTCATCAAACAAAAGATGAAAGCATGGAACGACCTGGACCACCTGGTGTTCTGCACCCAATTGCTCAAACAACGCAAAGAGAAACAAAGATATGATGGCGTAGGATGGCGAGGAATCAAGATGCGCGAGGCGACATGCGCGAGGATATGAACTTCAAAGGTTCCGACGCGAGTTGGACTTCTGGTTGTATTACTATTCTGTGGTATAATCGTTATATAGAGGTCAGTGGATAATCCATATCGGGAAGTGTTTTGATTGACTAACTAACGACTGACTTACATCAACTCTAAATACTGTTTATTGTCATAAAACAATCGCAATTCGTGTAAATCGTAACTAACAAAACTCCTCAATAAACGTATACTAAGCAAAACTAAACGAGAAGCTCAGAAGCTGTATCATTCTTATATATTCAGAAAATAGTATATACAAGTCTGATGTCACGCGTGTCGGCAAGCCAAGTAAAATTACTTGATTGACAGCTTCAAAAAATTGCAAGTTATTAATTTATTAAGGCATTATCTTTAATTTGTAAACCTTCTCTGTTTAGTTTCGGGAATGACAGTGCAACCCCAAAACCATCGGTTCCTTCCATTTGCGAAGATCTCAATCACAGAATAATCTTGATATCACGTCTATTTCTGGCGGCGCAAGCTCTTTTCAATCGGCAACTGGTTTTTCGGTTTCCGGCGATGGATTATCCAAGAACCTTCGTCTGCGCGCGGGCGAAGGGTACGAGTCAAATCCGCACACACGCGTCAGCCTGGTTCCTGGTTTTCTTTTCTAACGTCGAGTGGCAGACAGAAATAATTGTGAGAGGCCTGGAGTAAAATGTTTAGCTTAGCCCCAAACTGCCCCCAAATTATCAAGGGACTAGCCTGTCGTGCCAAGGAAAATAACGTTTTTTGAGAAATCATTATGTACGTGTGACGTTGCAAAATGTGACATTTACATATCAAACAAACTGAACTGATATCTCAAGAACGAAGCAAGGAAACGAAAAACTGCAAAAGATGTTGCTCTATTATTTTAAGTGTTCTTTCAAATAAGACAAACTTAATTTTCGTTTCATAGACACTTTAACGTAATTTATTATATGGCACAAGTTACTTCCGTTGAAATCGTGTGTTCTCATTGGCCGAGACGTGTCACGTGCCGGTCGATTATTTTCCGTAATCGACAGGTCGATTACGGATATTGTCAGCCATGTTGTTTGCAACTAAACAACGAAAGAAAACCGCAAGAATTTTGTGAATTCAACAACCTGAGGACTAAATTATGTATGATTGGGACGAGAGCAATCTGGAAGCGAGTTTAGGAGTCCGAAAGCGATGACAACAAAAGCAACAACATTGAAAACGATGAGTTTATGTCACACGCTCGAGGTCACACTAAACTGACTAAAGTACGTATCATGACAAGGTATAAATGTAAGGTTTGTTGTTTCAAAATGCCATATAATAAACTTTTTATTAACCTCGCTTGCTCGGTCTTTACAGAGAAATATCAGACCTCGGTCTTTGTGTACAAACCTCGCCCTACGGGCTCGGTCTGTACCAAAAAGACCTCGGTCCGATATTTCTCTGTAAAGACCTCGCGTTCGGTTAATAAGAAGTTTTTAATTTTCGTTTCATAGACACTTTAACGTAATATAAAATAAGGAAACTTACTCGTTTAATTTGTTGCCCTTAAGAAGTAGTTTGTTCAAAACCGCAATGCCCTCGTCTATTCTTTTCTAATAGCGCTCCGTCGTGATCACGTCAGGATTGATGTTTGTCCGCTTTTTCCCGAGGGGCCAATGACTGATTTAAATCACGTACACTTTCAGAAAATCAAAAAAAATCATGAAAAAAAATAAAAAAATCACGAGAAAAATAAAAAAATCATGAAATAATCACATGATTTTTTGATCACGTACACTTTTTCAGGAGTGATTTGCCCTCACTTTTACCCACAATTCTTGCAGTCCGAACAATAGATAATGGTTCATTTGCAATCATTTGAAAGTCAATTTTGGTTTGTTCGTCCGCGTTTTGTGCTATTAGGGACCTTAAGATGCGACGACGGCGGTTTAAAATCAAGATATTTTTTTCAATTTAAAGAGCTCACGGTTTACTGTTATATTTAATATTTGAAGTAATAGATAAATCCCGAGAACGAGGGATTTATGCTATATAAAGACCCGAGGACGCACAGCGTCCGAGGGCTTTATATCGCATAAATCCCGACGTTCGAGGGATTTATCTCACTTAATTTATTATTGAGGAGGTTTTCAAACAAAGTTTTGTCTTTTTTTCTACCTTGGACAAAGATTTTCCTAGTTTTTTTCTTCATTTCTTATCTAATTAGTATTCAAGGGCTTTATGCGATATAAAGCCCTCGAAAGTACAAAGAAAACCGACTCAATAATAAATTAAGCTGGTTTAATGACTTCCAAAACGCTCTAGTATTGCTCAAAGGATTGTAGTGTCTGTATTGAAGTTAATCTTAAACAACAGTTCTCATCTTTTGGTGAGTTGACGTCATTCTGACTATACTACACGCGTAAAAAAGCATAAATTGTTCACGGTTGTTAACAGGCGTGAACAATGTTGTGCTGCACCTCGTGAACAATGTTGTGCTGCACCCCGTGAATAATCTTGTGCTGCACCTCTTAAACAATGTTGTGCTGCACCCCGTGAACAATGTTGTGCTGCACCCCGTGAACAATGTTGTGCAGCACCCCATGAACAACGTTGTGCTGCACCTCGTGAACAATGTTGTGCTGCACCCCGTGAACAATGTTGTGCTGCACCCCGTGAACAATGTTGTGCTGCAGCACCCCGTGAACAATGTTGTACTGCATCCCATGAACAAGTTGTCAACAAATTGTTCACTTATAGTTCGAACAACTTGTTCACGGATAAATCAACAGTCATATGAACAAGTTATTCTAACAGCACATTTTTATCGCCAACAACGTTGTTCGCACATGATACAACATGTTGAAACAGCAAGACGAAGTAACAACGATGATTGTTCATGTTACAACAATTGTGAACATGACTGGTGTATCAACACGTCCTTCGGTTGTTTCAAAATGCATCTCAAACTCATTAATAATTCACGAGGAAAACACAAAGAAAATCAGTGCCGTGTCGGTGGTTTGGATATCGGAGGAAGAAATTACATAAATTAAGCAAACCTTTACCCCGATTTTCTCTTAAAATACTGATTTGTTTGAGATGCTATATCATACACTCGGAGGCGTCAGTGGCGGATTAAGGGGGGCTGACTGGGCTACAGCCAGGGGCCCGCGGGCTCACGGATCCTAGGGGGCCCGGGGCCGCTGATGTCTTATTAAAAAAAGAATGCCCCAGGCCCCTATGTGCAGTGCAAGAAGGGGCCCCAATCAGAAGTACAGCCAGGGGCCTCAGGTACCCTTAATCCGCCTCTGGGAGGCGTGTT
>OZ036015.1:5036427-5053927 GCA_964035015.1 Corallium rubrum
CGAAGTTGAATTTGTGGAAAAGCAGAAGCAAAGAGCTTAACGATTTGTTGGCGAATTTGAAGGGAGTGTTGACCGGTGAACGGAAGTGTAAATAAAATGATACGTTTGGGTGCTATGGTAATTTTAGACGCTGGGCAAAAAATTTTTTCAAGAAATTTGCGAATACAACTATCTAAAAATTTGATAGGATAACCATTTTGAAGCATGATACTTTTAAATTTCTCTAGTTCTTCGTGAAAAATTGTGTAGGAGGAAGAAATGTTAAAATAACGAAAAAGTAAAGTCATTACTAAGCCCTTTTTATACACAAGTGGTATGAAACTTTCAAAATTTGTGAAAAGCCCAGTAAACGTTGGTTTACGATAAACGGAAGTTACAAATTTGCCATTCAAGCGTTGAATTTGGATGTCAAGAAAGGAAAGTGAGTTATTGTTTTCAATTTCATGTGTAAATTGGATACTGGGATGTTGAGAATTCAAGTAATTAAGGAAAGGTAAAATATGATCGCGAGACCGAAAAAGAATAAAGGAATCGTCAACATAGCGTCGATAGTACAGAGGTTTAAACTGAGGCGGACAATCATCAAGCCAATTAGTTTCATGAAAGGACAGAAAAATGTTAGCGAAAAGCGGGCCAAGCGGAGAACCCATCGCAACACCATCAATTTGCTCATAAAATTTCCCGTTAAATATAAAGTGACAATTTTTGACTGTTAAATTTAGTAGTTCTCTAAATTGCTCGGGCGTGAAGTTTTGAAAATGAGTTTTCTGGGAGAAAAGAACTGTGAACCATCCCAAAGCACTATCACTGACACCATAAAGACTAAGTTTATGTAATAAGATTGAATGATTGACAGTATCAAAAGCCTTCGATAAATCGAGAAAAAGCACCGAATTAAAGGATTTGTTATCCATATTTATGAACCATTCTGTTGTTGCAACGAGAAGAGCTGTTACCTTTGAGCGAAGAGGTCTAAATCCCGACTGGTATTTTGAAAGTAAGTTATTATCAGTTAAATAACTGGAGAGTTGTAAGTACACAATCTTTTCTAAGACCTTAGAGACTACTGAAAGCACAGAAATTGGCCTATAATTAGTCAGGAGATCTTTTTCATTTTTCATCTTTCATTTCCTTCAGAATGAATGAATGAATGAATGAATGAATGAATGAATGAATGAATGAATGAATGAATGAATGAATGAATGAATGAATGAATGGATGGATGGATGGGATGAATGGATGGATGGGATGAGTTTCTTTGGACGGGATTAATGGATGAATAGATGCAATAACTTGTAGTAAACATTCCTTACCTAAGACTGCTGTTCTATAAACCTCAACCTCGCACAGTGTCAGTGTTTTGTCTTCACCAGGAATCACTATGGTAACATACCGTCCCACCAGAGGAGGCTCACATGAAATGACGTCATCTTTGTTGCTTGGAATGTGACGTAATGTTCCACATCTTGCATTCGTTGTGCCATTATTTTTGATGCTATCTCCTATTCTGATTTGAAAACCACACAGACTTAGACCACGGTTCTCTCTGTTCAAAATTCTGACATGAGAAACATTGACTCTCTGTTCTAAGTCAACTCGCCACCAAGGACTAGTTTGTTTGCCTGTGCGAGTGCATAACCAATATTTTTTAGATGTGCCACCATCCACTGCATTTGAAGCTACACGTCCATATAGAGTTTGTGACTGCAAGGCAGGCTTCTTTAAAGCAAAATTTTTTCCATCTAAAACAACAGAAAATGTAATTCATTAATAATTTATGAAGAAAATTAAAAAAAAAATGACAAATTCGTCCTTAGTTACATAAACTTCCGATGAGTGTTTTTCAGCTCAAACAACTTTATCTTAAAGATTATTGATAAACTTGAACAATCAGATATGTGAATTGGATAAGTTGTATACAATATTCGCATAACTTCATATATTGGGTATTCACCACCATCATCATCACCACCATGCTCACTCACCTAATGGTGTATCTTTCCAATCCAGGCATTTGTACTTAATTATAAGATACTTGTCTTTACCAGGACAAAGATCCCTTTTCAACTTATTTGGGTACAACCGACTACCTGCAGCACGACGGTTAGACTTTTCTGCAACTTCACAATATGCTGGGGCAGTGCAATTCACTGTGGGCGTAAAACCACACTCGTTCAGACCAACAACACGACCATAAATCACATCAACTACACGGATTGAAGGATTTCTAAGACCTAAGTTCCTGCAGTTGACACGACCATACCTTGGACAAATGATCTCTTTGCGAACTAAACAACATAACAAGCAATCGCATATAAATTAGGCCGCACCCCACTTAACAAAATCTATACAGTTTGTAAGTAATATATAGTGTCCAAATTGTATGGACATTTACAACGCGAGCTGAGAACTAGCTAGTTCAATATTCCAATTAAGATTTGTTTAACTAGCCTTGTTATATAGCTAGAGTTTCACTGGATGCAAAGATGACTGTCATTGGTTGGTTTATGGTCACATGACCTTAGCTAAATTTCAATGTCTACCGAGCGGGCAATAATTGAGAACTTATTGCCTGCTCGGTCAATAAGTTTTCAATTGTTGCCTGCTAGAACTTTGAACTCTTCACGGCATCCTATAAACAAAAGCTTGTTTGGCACGAAAAGCATGTGTGAAGATTAACTGGAGAAATGTATTGCTGTTCTTTTGTTCTGGGACTTATATTTGTTTGGTTGAAGTGAAATTACGGAGCCAGGCGAAATGGTTTGGTAAGTCTTAGCGTTTGTCTTTTGTGTACTTTCCCTTGATAAACGTCGAAATTATTCAGCGAAACTCAAGCTATATAACAAAACACTTAATGTCTGCTCCCTCGGGAAACAGTTAGCTTTGTTTTCCCTCGAGACTCGATGTTTCCCTCGACTCCGTCTCGGGAAATATCAAGACTCTCAGGAAAACAAAACTAACTATTTCCCTCGGGAGCAGACATTAAGTGTATATTATTTTTAAAGTGCCTACAAAATGAAAAACTCGTTAAGTAATGAATAATGAATGAATTTTGCACGACTTTCATATCTTATTCCGTTCTGAGTTGGTTGTGGGTTGTACAAATATTCAACATATGTCCAGCCATCTTCACTTCCCTCCACTTCACTTCACCTCACCTCACCTCACCTCACCTCACCTCACCTCACCTCACCTCACCTCACCTCACCTCACCTCACCTCACGCTCGCTTCACCTCACGCTCGCTTCACTTTACTTCACTTCACTTCACTTCACTTCACCTCACCTCACCTCACCTCACCTCACCTCACCTCACCTCACCTCACCTCACTTCACTTCACTTCACTTCACTTCACTTCACTTCACTTCACTTCACTTCACTTCACTTCACTTCACTTCACTTCACTTCACTTCACTTCACTTCACTTCACTTCACTTCACTTCACTTCACTTCACTTCACCTCACTTCACTTCGCCTCGCTTCACTCCACTCCACTCCACCTCACCTCTTCGCCTCACATCGCTCGCCTCACCTCACCTCACCCACTCCACTCCACCTCCATGTTTTATGTTTTAATATGTTTTTTTTTTGTTTTAATAACTTTATTGCCTATTGCAACTGGTGGTCAAACAGAGCGAAATGCCCCAATTGAACATGACTACCATGATGTAAGTGTTGGTTTTGCGGAGGGAGGAAAACCGGAGAACCCGGCGAAAAACCCTCGAAGCACAGGGGAGATCAACTACAACTCTACTCACATTAGTTTCCAGCTCGACAACGGGGTCATTCCCAAGCGGTCACCCATCCAAGTACTAACCCCGTCTAACTGGGCTTAACTTTTTGGTGAGAGGCAGCGCGCTAACAGCACACGCCACCCGTGCTCCCCATTCACTTCACTTCACTTCACTTCACTTCACTTCACTTCACTTCACTTCACTTCACTTCACTTCACTTCACTTCACTTCACTTCACTTCACTTCACTTCACTTCACTTCACTTCACTTCACTTCACTTCACTTCACTTACATTTGAGTTGTTGTTGCTCAATGTTTTCAAAATATTACTTTTGACGGCATTTTTTTGTTACAAGCAGGCAACCATGCCAAGTCGTATCGGATAGTGCATACTTTGAAGGTGAGGGGGGGGGGGGGGGTGTGCCATCTGTAATTATTGATTTATATAATAAAAATATAGAGCTTTTTGAAAGTACAATATGATGGATGGGATATCCGTAAAGAGCTGTCTAATAATTTGGTCTTAAAATGTATTTATTTTTTTGCGGTCCGGAATCCAACTGATTCGCGCGCTCTGATTGGCTTAGCGAGCGGTCCGTATCACACGATACGGACCCCGATACGGACCGCTGTGGATTTCAAAACAAAAACAAAAAAAAGTTTATTTTTTTACATTCTGTCATTTAAAATTGATCGATTTTCATAACTATTTCGCTTGCCACAGAAAAAGTATATTCAACAGAGAGTGACGGGGATGCAAATGAGTTTTATTATCCAAATGGCTTTGACAACTTCGTGTGAAAACAGCGAATTTTAAAAGAAAGCGAGAAAACTGAAAAAGCAAAATTTCAGCGAGCGACATTTATAAAGTTTTAAAGTATTATTGCTTAACGACGTATGAAAACAGTTTGAAACAGTAGGGAAAACATACATAAACTTGTGAACACAGTATTTTGAATCATTAAATGAACTGACTATATAGAAGTATATATATAAAAAATCATACCACGAGAAGATAGAAAAGCTGAAACCTTTTTACACTAAACTGTCTTTCTTCTGTTATCCAACCGCTATACTCAACAAAACCGCTACAAGTCTTTACCTTTTAGTCAAATATTTTCCACATGCCAACCTCATCGTGTCATGTCCTTGAAACTTGAATTACAAATGGCTTACTACAAACATTTTCGTCTTCAAACTCGAAGAACACACTTTCAATTTTCATGCAGTCAGCCAAATATTGAAAGCAACTTTCGAAGCGAACAGCCAAAAACGAGCAAGCGACGAAGAAGAAGGACGAAGAATATTCATCAACTAAACTTTAAAAACACTTGGACTGCATTCTGACTTCCCTTTGTAACTAGATCTTCAAGTTTTGAATGTTTTTTTTATCACAAAGAAGGTTCCAAGCTTCCCTGTCAGACTGCATGTCGGCAGTTGTTTACTGTCGAACGATAAACTTTGGACTTTTGAATATCACGTGAACGTCATCTCGATTACGCAACTTAATTCGATTATGTTAATTTATCTAATTATGTAACAAAAAAATAAATACGTTATTTACCGTTTTGGTCGGTCCGTATAGAAAAATATTTGCCCTCGGTCTCAAAAATGTCCCTCGGCCTGCGGCCTCGGGCCTTTTTTAAGACCTCGGGCAAATATTTTTCTATACGGACCTCCCAGCCGGTAAATAACATATATATATTCTACACTCGAATTTTCCTTCACCAAAAATCCCTAGAACATGCTATGTAATCGAGTGAAATGCCCAATATTACTTCTAATAAACCCAATTCTCTCCTGGCATTACCACCTTAATATACATACAGAACTCGTGATCAAGCTCTCGGCAATGGCCTCCGTGGCTCAGTGGTCAGAGTATTGCACTAGAATCGCAAGGTCGTGGGTTCAATTCCTGCCAGAAGGCCTTGGTCTTAAAATGTATATATTCTACACTCGAATTTTCCTTCACCAAAAATCCCTAGAACATGTCTAATATACGTTTGTGTTTTATTTGAATTGCTAAATTGAGAATGCATCCAATCAGTGTGCGTGAAGTTCTGATTATTCTAATTCGCATAACTCACAATGATAAACAAACAAGAAACACGGCGCAAATTCACCTAAATATAACACTTCGAAGAACAGCCATAACAAGCAGCCAACGTTTTGTTACAAGCAGGCAACCACCATAGAAATGTAGCTTAGACACTGATCAAGATGACTAGACCGGGTGCCTTTCGTGTATCACAAGACAGCACTGTTGAACCGCCAGAACAGGTGAGTTAAATGTCTAAGGAACAATATAAGTAACACTATACTGTAATACAAAAGCTCAGCTTTATAACAGTGGATACATGGTGGTATCGGCAAATTATCAAAATAAAACGAGGTAATTTACGAATATGAGAATTTCCTGTAGCTACCAGATCTAATAAATTTCTGATTCTTTGCAAGGTTATGTTGTTGTAGCTTTTTTTCGAAGTGTTATATTTAGGTGTATTTACGCCATATTTCTTGTTTGTTTATCATTGTGAGTTATGCGAATTAGGTTAATCATAACTTCACGCACGCTGATTGGATGCATTCTGAAGTGAGCCATTCAAAATAGAACACCAACGTAGTTTGCATGACTCCACAGAAATCCCATCCGTTCCAATGTGTTTTTAAAAAAACATAAATTTTAGTATATAAATTCAAAATTACGGCTGGCAACCCCCCTCACGTTCAAATATACTATCCGATACGATCTGGCATGGTTGCCTGCTTGTAACAATAAATGCCATCATCGGTGTTTTTGAGACACTTTTATCGAGGTTGGCCGTCTTGTTCTAGTTATTTTGTACTCAGAAATATCTCGCTTAAAGTGCCTATATGAAACGAAAATTATGTTTGTCTTATTCGAAAGAACACTTAAAATCACAAAGTAACATATTTTACAGATTTTCGTTTCCTTGCTTCGTTTTTGAGATATTTCAGTTTGTTTGATATGCAAATTTGACATATAAGATAACTTTACGTCACAGTTTGCATAATGACTTATCGCAAAGGGTTCTATATCTTTGTTGTTATCGAACAAAAGCACTTGGCGAATTGGGAGCCATGTGCCAGTCTTTCTCCTACAGCAGAATCTGCGGGTAAATTTTAAGTGTTTTTGTTTGACAATAACAAAGATATATAATGTTTTCCAATTGCAAAGAGTGACGTAAAGTTATCTTATAAGTTAAATTAACATATCAAACAAACTGAAATACCTCAAAAAACTGCAAAATATGTTACTCTATCATTTTAAGTGTTCTTTCAAATAAGAAAAACTTAATTTTCGTTTCATAGGCACTTAACCATATTCACAGCAATACACCCAATTCACTTGTAAATATCTCACCTTTCTGGGTTAGACATGGCCAAGAGAGATTAACCATGAGAGCAAAAACAAGGAAAATTTTAAAGTCAAACATTTTTCAAATCTTCTGGTTCGTACACTTCCTTGTTTCACGTTGGTCTTTCTTACGTTGAAGGAATTGGCTTGGTCTAAAAACAAGATATTGTAAAATGTAGTTAATCATCGAAAAACAAATAGAGTAAACTTCGCTACTTTGGTAATAAGAAATAGTCAAGACCGAGACAATTGAAAACTTTATTTGTTGTTTCGGGCACAGCCCTTCTTCAGAACTTCCGTAAGAGATTCAACAATAATAAGTTGTTTGAATACGGAAAGGGTCAGCGTGATATACCAGCTGAGCATTTATACGCACCTTTATTTGAACAAGACCACAAAGGTCTTGAGGATTTGTCATTTAACATAATAGATGAGACATGCAGATATTCATAACCCTACCGATAGAGAGGCATACTTGATAGTTTTATTCCTAAAGGAATTAGTTTATTGTATTTAAGTGCTCACGTTGGCTGTGCCCGCGAAACGTCAAATTTTTAGATATAGACATAGACATAGACATCGATATAGATATACATATAGATATAGATACAGATACAGATACAGATACAGATACAGATACAGATACAGATACAGATACAGATACAGATATAGATATAGATATATAGATATATAGATATATAGATATATAGATATATAGATATATAGATATATAGATATATAGATATATAGATATATAGATATATAGATATATAGATTATATAGATATATAGATATATAGATATATAGATATATAGATATATAGATATATAGATATATAGATATATAGATATATAGATATATAGATATATAGATATATAGATATATAGATATATAGATATATAGATATATAGATATATAGATATATAGATATATAGATTATTAGATATATAGATATATAGATATATAGATATATAGATATATAGATATATAGATATATAGATATATAGATATATAGATATATAGATATATAGATATATATATAGATATATAGATATATAGATATATAGATATATAGATATATAGATAGATTTTCGCTTACCTCAAAACTCCGCTTGAGGTAAGCGAAAATCTATATTTGCTCTAACTATATGTTATCGAGCACTCTTTGCGTTTCGTAGACCAAAACCCACACGTAGATATATAGATATATAGATATATGTAATATGTTTACAACACGAGTGGCCGTGTTGTATTGAATATACAATCACGAGCCGAAGGCGAGTGATTGTATATTCAATACAACAAGGACGCGAGTGTTGTAAACAACTTGTGAAATGAATAAATAGTAAAAATCCCTTTGGGATATTGAGATGCTAATAGTTACAAGCACTAGTGGTTGTATCAGAAGAATATACATCCACTAGTGGTTGTAACTAATTAGCATCATTGGTTTTAGTTTGTATGGAGTTTACAGGGGTATATACATGTGATGTAATTTCTGAAATTGGATTGGCTGCAAAACTCATGAATTAGTAATGATTTCACAAAGATATATAGATATATAGATATATAGATATATAGATATATAGATATATGGATATATAGATATATAGATATATAGATATAGATATAGATATAGATATAGATATAGATATAGATATAGATATAGATATATAGAGAGAATATGTATATACATAGCTGTATTTTTCTTATATCAAAAAGTTATCGACAGAACCTTTTTTCATCATACAACAGATCTTTAGGACACTATTTTATCTGTATTGTATATAATACAAAAGCTTCTTTCAACAGCAGTTTAACAAAATACAATATACAGCACACTATAGTATAATCTTTCGAAATTGATGAAAAGAAATTGCCAAATATCTTCTCGCATAGATGCTTAGATAACGAGATGACGGTCATCATATAATAGCGAAGGCAATTAACAATTTATAGTACAAATAATTAAAAATTAAACCAAAAAGGCACAATTGTTTCAGTTAGCAAGCGGGACTCGAACTCCCAACCTCATCTCACTGGCGACCAGAAACTTGTTGGTTCAAATCTCGCTTGAAAACTTAAAGAAATTTCAAAATAAAATAGTTCAAAGAGTATTTACAATCGTATTAAAAGATACGCAGTGTTTAACCATAAAAAATAAGACAAAGACTTAACATCGACTCACCTTCGCACACCAAAACTGAGATAAACGCTTTTGGTTGGAATAACTTCACGTGTCTTATGCCATCTAGCCCTGTAATATAAAGAACTAAAGTTTAGTGTGTTTCCTTAAGAAATATACTCAAGCAATACACGCAACTGTGTTCATTATAAACTATCTCTTTAACTCTTTCTTGTCCGAATTGGTCTTTGTATTTTATTCTGGCTAACGCCAGACGATTTTATTCACCTCTGGGGAAGCCCCCAGACAGGAATGAGTTATGATACGTACCTCTTCCTTCTACTTCCTTCTTCATAAAGTAAGGAAGCGTGGCAAGGTTTTAATTTCCATGTTCGAAAACCACGCGGTTTGAAGAGCAATGTGACTTTTTTCTCATTTTCGTTTTTAAAAAGGGATATTTTATTCCATGTGCTAACCTTTTGTAATAATTGGCTTTTCCCTCGATATAAAAAATCATTAATAATTCACGAGGAAATCAGTACCATGTCTGTGGTTTTATAAATAAAAAATCCTCCTGACTTCCATAAACTTTAGCTTTGATATTCTCGGCTCAGACAACGTTATTTTTGAAAATTACTACGCCAATGAATTTACCAAATGGATCGTTTTTGAAGCTATATTTAAAACATTCGCAGTACGTGTTTTATCAAATATAAAACACTCGGCTATCACCTCGTGTTTTAAATCTGATAAAGCACGGCTGTTCATGTTTTAAATATTACTTTTCTGCATGTTGTAAAGATTTTTGATGCAGAACAATTTCCCAATGTAAGAATATATACATTTTAAAGCGCCTATGAAACCTAATTAAAATGATAAAGTAACAAATTTTGTAGTTTTTCGTTTCCTTGCTTCGTTCTTGAAATATTTTAGTTTGTTTGATATGCAAATTAAACATTTTGACGTCACACGTGCATAATGAGTTGTCGGAGAAGGTTAGATATCTTTGCTGTTATCAAACAAAATTAATCTGAATGAAGCATGTGGATGTGTTTCGCTCACAACACTAAACATGTAGATTTTCAAGTGATTGTTATATTTGACAATAGCAAAGATATAGAACTTTTTCGATAACTCATCATGTACATGAGACGTCAAAATATCTAATTTGCATATCAAACAAACTAAAATATCTCAACAACGAAGCAAGGAAACGAAAAACTGCAAAATATGTTGCTCTGCCATTTTAAGTGTTCTTTCAAATAAGACAAACTTAATTTTCATTTCATAGGAACTTTAAGACCAAAACGCAACTAGAAAATACTCTGAAAAAAAACTCTGAGCTCCAGACGGGACTCGAACCCACAACCTTCCGAATGCCAGGCAGACGCTCTCACCATTGAGCCACTGGAACTCAGATGGTATATTGAAGAAAACATCTTTTCAGTTCTTCTGATTCAGTTCAACACCTCTGTTTGTTAGTAAATTAGTATTACAATAACAATATAAGTAACCAAAACTGCATACATTATCTAATTGATAAAAGTTCTTCAAATACTTAAAAAATGTTTTTAAGTCCCATACAAGAATTAAAATTACAACCTTCTGATGACCAGTTAGACAGTTTAACCATTGAGCAACAAGAACTCAGATGGTAAGTGAAGGTTACATATGTTTACAACTGGTAACCTTCGAATGACCAGTTAGACACTCTAACCATTGAGCTACAAGAACTCAGATGGTGAGTGAAGGTTACATATGTGCGCAACCTGTAACCTTCTAATGACCAGTTAGACACTCTAATCATTGAACCACAAGAACTCAGATGGTGAGTGAAGGTTACATATGTTTACAACCTGTAACCTTCTAATGACCAGTGAGACACTCTAACCATTGAGCTACAAGAACTCAGAGGGTGAGCGAAGGTTACATATGTGTACAACCTGTAACCTTCTGATGACCAGTGAGACACTCTAACCATTGAGCTACAAGAACTCAGATGGTGAGCGAAGGTTACATATGTGTACAACCTGTAACCTTCTGATGACCAGTGAGACACTCTAACCATTGAGCTACAAGAACTCAAGGGTTACAAGACTAGAGAACAACAAAAATCACTCGGCTTATTACCTCGTACTTTTCATTGTTCTCTCGTGTTTGTAAATTCATTGTTCTCTCATGTTTTATTACTCGGTTAACGGCTTCGTGATTTTCATAATGTCCTCTCGTGTTTGTAACCCCTGGTGAAACACTACCACTCGTTACTACAAAAAAGCCAACTAAACTAAACTAAACTAAACTAGCGAAATATAGTAAGGTTAGATATACTGCCGAAACAGAGAACGTAGGAGTCTAACGTTTCGAGCGAAGGCCCTTCGCTCAAAACGTTAGACTTACGTTCTCTGTTTCGGCAGTATATCAAACCTTACTATATTTCGATTGTTGTTTCTACACTGCCTACGCAGCACGCTACTTTTATTAAACTAAACTAGACTGACTGACAACTTATCTTTAATCTCTTATTGTTTTTGGAAGATTGTCGTAGGTCTTATAAGATTCCACAAAATTCAACATTGCTTCGTAGCAGAACTTGTATTGGAGCTGGTAAAAATAAAATGAAATAAAGATGACAGATAAAGCAAGCATGAAACAAACAATAATATTAATCATACAGTTAACAACACAACATTGTTTACAATATAACATTGTTTATAGTTAACAACACAACATTGTTTACAGTTGACAGTTGACAACACAACATTGTTTACAGTTGACAACACAACATTGTTGACAGTTGACAGCACAACATTGTTTACAGGTGACAGCACAGCATTGTTTGCAGTTGACAGCACAACACTGTTTACAGTTAACAACACAACATTGTTTACAGTTGACAGCACAACATTGTTTACAGTTGACAGCACAACACAACATTGTTTACAGTTGACAGCACAACATTGTTTACAGTTGACAGCACAACACTGTTTACAGTTAACAACACAACATTCAGGTTTACAGTTGACAACACAACATTATTTACAGTTGACAACACAACATTGTTTACAGTTCATAACACAACATTGTTTACAGTTGACAACACAACATTGTTTACAGTTGACAACACAACACAACATTGTTCACAGTTGACAATACAACATTATTTACAGTTGACAGCACATTGTTTACAGTTGACAACACAACATTGATTACAGTTGACAGCACAACATTGTTTACAGTTGATAGCACAACATTGTTTACAGTTGGTAGCACAACATTGTTTACAGTTGACAGCACAACATTGTTTATAGTTGACAACAAAACATTGTTTATAGTTGACAACACAACATTGTTTATAGTTGACAACACAACATTGTTTATAGTTGACAGCACAACAATGTTTATAGTTGATAACATAACATTGTTTATAGTTGACAACACATTGTTTATAGTTGACAACACAACATTGTTTATAGTTGACAGCACAACATTGTTTACAGTTGACAGCACAATATTGTTTACAGTTGACAGCACAACATTCTTTACAGTTAACAACACAACATTGTTTACAGTTGACAACACAACATTGTTTACAATATAACATTGTTTACAGTTGACAGCGCAACGCTGTTTACAATTGACAACATAACATTGTTTACAGTTGACAACATAACATTGTTTACAGTTGACAACATAACATTGTTTACAGTTGACACCACAACATTGTTTACAGTTGACAGCACAACAGTGTTTACAGTTGCCATGCCAACATTGTTTACTCACGACATTTCCGACAAATTGTGGTCGTTGTCCTCTCAGTAGTTTAATACATCTAAACACATCGACCACGTGTTCTGTCTTCATTCGTTCACGCTGAATGGCCAAAGCAAGGTAGGTCCCAGTCCTATGGGCACCATTGCTAAAACAAAACATCAGAATGAAAATGTTTTCCGTCTTTTGGGGGAAATTTAAAGTGCATATAAACCCAAATTTTTAATCATCTGAATACGTTCTACATAGAGCAAACAGTTGTTCAGTGAAATTTTTTTTTGATTGGAGCTATTATTAAATTTTTTTTGTGATTCGCATTTCTAGTATGGTAATGAAATGACGTCTATATAGGCATTTGGCTTTCTTTTTCTTTTTGGCAAGTTAAACTACCTGAGATTTTTTGCGGAAAAACTCATACCATATGGAACATGTTGTTCAAACACACCATTAATGGAAGAATTGGGTCATGTCACTCCCGCAAATAAATATTGTATAGATAATGATGACTACTTTGCTGGCGTCATCTCATTACCATTTTGAAAATAAAAATCTCTATGAAAGCAATAAGGGGTTGCTCCAATCTAAAAAATACTTCATTGTTCAACTATTTGCCAAAGGTAGAACGTATTTAGATGATAAAAATTTGGGGTTATATGCACTTTAATAAAAGTATGCATCAGACGTTTGGTAGACGTTCATCAAGCTCATATACCAAGAAAATCAACAAACAAATTCCCAAGGCAGCCAGGTGAAGAATCAGACATAGTTTAACGCGCTACTCTGACTTAAAAGTTTTTTGATCGTAGCTTAAAAAGTACTCGGCAGAAAATGTTTCTGAGCAACAGACAGGGATCAAACCTGTAACCTTCTAATGACCAGTTCGGACGCTCTAACCATTGAGCTCTGAGGCTCAGATGGAGAGCTAAGGTTGGGAATTCATAGTCATATGTGCTTCCCAAGTGGTAGCGCTTGCATATGAGATGTAGTTCAAATGATATTAAGAGTTTCGTCAAGTTCGAATACTCAGAAAACGTTTCTGAGTCCCAGAGAGGTATCAAACGTGCAACCTTCTAATGACTGTAGAATCTGACCATATAGTTCTCGTTGAACTATAAGAGTTTTTCCACAAAAATTCTCAGGTAGTTTATCTTGCCAAAAGAGAAAGAAAGCCAAATGCCTACATGGACGTCATCTCATTACCATACTAGAAATGCGAATCCGGCCAAAAAAACATTGAAGAATAGCTCCAATCAAAAAAATATTTCACTGAACAATTGTTTGCTCTATGTAGAACGTATTTAGATGATAAACAATTTGGGTTTATATGCACTTTAAATTTTCTCTAGAAACGAACTATCCATGGCAAACTTTGAGATGCTCTTCTGTTCATTAAAACAATAAAAATGCCAATGAATTTTTCACTTTATGTGCCGTGCCGTAGTCGCTGTGTCTTGTTAAAGTCCCTACAGATTGGCTGCGAGTGCCTGACATGAAATACTGTTTAATAAACGAGTAGGAGTGTTTTATCAGATATAAAGACACGAGGCGAAGCCGAGTGTTTTTATATCTGATAAAACACGAACTGCGATTTTATTGAACGGCTTCAAAAACGAACCACTTGGTAAGTTGATTGGCGTAGTAAGTTTGAAAAATAAACTTGTCTAAGCCGAGAAAATCAAAGCTAAAGTTTATGTAAATCAGGACGTATCTTTATCACATATAAAGACACGATACGGCCATGATTTTCTTTTGTGTTTTCCTCACGAATTATTAATGAGTTTTTAAAACACCGAGTTTAAAGACACTCTACCTGCAGTGGACTATAATAACGCCATTTTCTGAACGTTGTTGAGCTTCGTCTACAGTTTCCAAAAATGTCATTACGTCATTATAGTCAGTTGAAGGAACCTCTCCCTCAGACCAAGCTGTAAATTGAACATGTCTCACCATGTGTTCCACACAAGATTTCTAAAAAATTTTGGAGTGTTGAAAGAATTAAACTAAACTAACTTTATTTATACTGGATAACTCTATCAGTCATATCTAAACTGTTCTCTTTAGAGGTCCAGTAAGGACCATCCCCCACTGATCCAGTGTCACTACAGAAGGAAACCAGAGTAAACTAAACTAACTTCATTTATACTGGATAACTCTATCAGTCATATCTAAACTGTTCTCTCTAGAGGTCCAGTAAGAACCATCCCTCATTGATCCAGTGTTACTACAGAAGGAAACCAGAGTAAACTAAACTAACTTTATTTATACTGGATAACTCTATCAGTTATATCTAAACTGTTCTCTCTAGAGGTCCAGTAAGGACCATCCTTCATTGATCCAGTGTTACTACAGAAGGAAACCAGAGTAAACTAAACTAACTTTATTTATACTGGATAATTCTATCAGTCATATCTAAACTGTTCTCTCTAGAGGTCCAGTAAGAAAGCATACTTCATTCGTATTGGCGATTGAGAATTTGCGAGAAATGCTTGCACCATGAGTATCAGAGGACACTATCTTAATAAGCAGGTCACCGTACTGCATCTCTTGGTTGACTTCGTTTGGCCAGTACTGTGGATAATCCTGATTGGAGAAAATAAAGACAATAATTTGGCAAAGGGAAATCTTATAAAGTTAAACCACTCGTGTCCATGTTTATGTCCTCGTCTGCATGTCTTGTGTCTTGTGGTTTGTGGTTTGTGGTTTGTGGTTTGTGGTTTGTGGGTTGTGGGTTGTGGGTTGTGGGTTGTGGGTTGTGGGTTGTGGGTTGTGGGTTGTGGTTTGTGGTTTGTGGGTTGTGGGTGCGTTTGCGTTTGCGTTTGCGTTTGCGTTTGCGTTTGCGTTTGCGTTTGCGTTTGCGTTTGCGTTTGCGTTTGCGTTTGCGTTTGCGTTTGCGTTTGCGTTTGCGTTTGCGTTTGCGTTTGCGTTTGCGTTTGCGTTTGCGTTTGCGTTTGCGTTTGCGTTTGCGTTTGCGTTTGCGTTTGCGTTTGCGTTTGCGTTTGCGTTTGCGTTTGCGTTTGCGTTTGCGTTTGCGTTTGCGTTTGCGTTTGCGTTTGCGTTTGCGTTTGCGTTTGCGTTTGCGTTTGCGTTTGCGTTTGCGTTTGCGTTTGCGTTTGCGTTTGCGTTTGCGTTTGCGTTTGCGTTTGCGTTTGCGTTTGCGTTTGCGTTTGCGTTTGCGTTTGCGTTTGCGTTTGCGTTTGCGTTTGCGTTTGCGTTTGCGTTTGCGTTTGTGTTTGTGTTTGTGTTTGTGTTTGTGTTTGTGTCTGCGTCTGCGTTTATGTCCATGTGTGTGTTGTGTCTATGTCTATGTCTGTATCTGTGCCTATGTCTATGTCTATGTCTGTCTATGTCTGTGTCTATGTCTGTGTCTGTGTCTGTGTCTGTGTCTGTGTCTGTGTCTGTGCCTGTGCCTGTGCCTGTGCCTGTGCCTGTGCCTGTGCCTGTGCCTGTGCCTGTGCCTGTGCCTGTGCCTGTGCCTGTGCCTGTGCCTGTGCCTGTGCCTGTGCCTGTGCCTGTGCCTGTGCCTGTGCCTGTGCCTGTGCCTGTGTCTGTGCCTGTGTCTGTGTTTATGTCTGTGTGTATGTCTGTGTCCATGACTGTGTCATGTCCATTATTGTACGTTACCATTTTTTCTTCTTTAAGATTATTCAACATTACAATCACGGATGCTCTCTTTTCATAAACCATCATCCAAAAGTCGTTGATGGTGTCGATAAGAGGAGTTTGAGTAGCGATATAAGCTAGTGCTTGAGTATAACCCTGGAATAGAAATAAATGATGATGATGATGATGATGATGATGATGATGATGATGATGATGATGATGATACATACATATTTTATTAGGAGTTCCCCAAAGGGCTTTTCAACAACTAATTACATTCGTATACGTAATAAAACGCAAAAATTTAGTTAATAATACTATATACAATATTCTATATATAAATATGATATCTAAAATATGAACAGAATTATGATACTTCTAAAAATTGATATAAAACGCGGCTTGATGGAATGTCTAAGAAACTAAGAATTCATTAAACATTTGCTTTTTCATGTTCTTCTTAAAACTGTGTATTGATATAACCTGTTTAAGGCTACTTTCTAAATTATTCCAGATTGTAACTGCTCTGTAGTGGAAACTTCGTTGTCCTGAGGTAGTTCTATGGAGTGGGATTTGTAGAAGTGCACGGTTACGTGTGTTGCGGTCGTGTACATGTGAACGGTTAATTAACTTATTACAGAGATATTGTGGCGCCATCCCGTTTACACATTTGTACGTCATAACAGATTCCCTATACAAGAGCTCTTCCTTAACCGATAACCATCCTAACTGTTTTAATGCTGGTGTTATATGCTCATACTTCTTAGTGTCCGTAATTATTCTGCAGGCAAAGTTCTGCAGTGCCTGAAGTTTACGTATATTATTAGCTGACGTGTTCGACCAAACAGTTGAGCAGTAAAATAGTTTACTGAGTACTAAAGCTGAGATGATCAA
>OZ036015.1:5057785-5182785 GCA_964035015.1 Corallium rubrum
CAGGCTTGTCGACATCGTTGTTCCTTACGGAACGAAAGTGTTCAGCAAAAATGTCAGAAAGCGGACGTCGACAGTCAGTTTCACGGATGTAAAGTTTACAACATTTACTGCAAGAGATGCAGTAAATGATGTTGGTTGAGGTGCATGATTATGAAAAATTATCCCGAATAACAAAATTGGATTTAGGTCCTGAAATACATGTAGCGGAGTTGAGAAAAGAGCACGTGTTACAACGGGTGCGAGAGCAAGAAAAAGTACCCGCTGGTGCCGTTAGATTTTGTCTAAGTGCGCTACGTAATAAATTATTCCAAATGTTTTTATTGCGTCGAAAAGTTACCAAAGGGTTATGAGTAAAAGTAGCTGACGTCTCAGGGTCATTCTTAAGGATATCTAAAAGTTTCGGCTGACGATATACCCCTAACTTTGTAGTTAAAAGGATGGAATGTGAGAACTAATGAAATTTTGGCATCAACATTTTAATCGGTGGGTGGTTTAAGAGTGTCCAAACGCGAAATACTAAAAGCGTTGTTGATAGCAGTGTCCAAAAGATGAGTGTCATAGCCGCGCTGAACGAAAAAGGATCTCATTTCCGAAGAAAAAAATCATTGGCCCAAAAATCATTGTCATCACTGCAAAGGCGGCGAAGACGTAAAAATTGAGAGTATGGTATGTCAGGTATGGATTGTTTGGTATGGTTAGGATGAGATGATGAAAACAAAAGTACTGTGTGAATCAGTCGGCTTGTATGAGACAGATGTTGTGAGCGTATCACATTAATCGATACTGAAATATCTAAGAATGCACTGCAAAAAATAAAAAACTTGTTTTGAGAAAAAAAAACTTGTTTCAAGAAAATATTTCTTAAATTAAGAAATATTTTCTTGTCCCTTCTATAGGAAAAATTATCTAGGCAAGATTTTGTCTTTAGAAAATTTTTCTTATATCAAGACTTATTTTCTTGAAATTTTTCTTAAATCAAGTCTTATTTTCTTAAAATATTTCCTATATCAAGAATTATTTTCTTAAAATATTTCTTATATCAAGAATTATTTTCTTAAAATATTCTTAAATCAAGAATTATTTTCTTGAAAATATTTCTTAAAACAAGATAATCAGTCAAGAAAAATTTTCTTACTATATTAAGAAAATTTTACTTTTGGTCCCTTCTGTAGGAAAAAATATCTTGGTAAGATAAATTTTCTTAATAAAACAAGAAACATTTTCTTGAAACTAAAAATTAATTCTTGACAATATTTTCTAGTTTTCTTCCAAACAAGAAAATTTTTCTTAAAAGTAAAGTTTCATGTATTAATCATTCTCAAACTCATTAATAATTCATGAACCAAAAGAAATTAATGTTTAATCAGTGCTTTGAAATCGGAGGAAAAGTACTAGTACTTTGGAATAATGCAAAATAGGTTTTCAAAGTCTTGGGACTTTGAAATAAGGCAAATTATATTACGTTTCAGAGGTATCTTCGGAATTTTGAGTTTGAGAAGTCAGTTCAAATACTCGACGTCGGACTTTAGCGGGATTACAAAGCCCTCGTGCATTAAAAAGGCTCGCCTTTTCAAAAAGCACTCGAACGTTGAAATCCCGGTAAAGTCCTCCGTCTCGTATTTGAACTATTACTTATAAACATCAAAATAGTTCGTCTATGAAGGAATTACTAATAATTAGTGTTCAAAATCTCACATAAAATCTTAACATATAAAAAAGAACAATTATAAATAGCTTATAGTCCTTAAACACTATAAGTCAAAAGTCATATCATCCCAGTGCTTATAAATGTTCTACAAAGCTGCCTGACAGTAGGAGTCCAAATCTTGGAGAGCTTTCACAACATCACCTTTGCTGTCCGGGTGAAAAATATTATCATTAAAGATAATCTTTTGTAAAATAGATAACGAGATCATCCAAGTTGCTGGATAATCAAAATCTAGCAGGTAAAAACAAGACATAAATACAACCACAGCTTTCA
The DNA here is from genome assembly GCA_964035015.1 of Corallium rubrum. NCBI lineage: Eukaryota > Metazoa > Cnidaria > Anthozoa > Scleralcyonacea > Coralliidae > Corallium > Corallium rubrum. The sequence continues at coordinate 5,059,767 of OZ036015.1, forward strand.
GCATTTCCCCAGATTTAAATGTCACGAAGATTTCTTTTCCAAGTAGAAGAACGACTCCATTCTTGGACACAACAAGCCCAGGTGCCAAACTGAGGCGTTTTTGTTGCCATTCATCTGGACGTTCATCATCCTAAAAAAGGGAAACAAACATAAATTTTAAGCTACAAAACCACCATAATCTGCTACACAGGCAAACAAAGAAGAGACAAATAATTTAATCATAGCTTATATTTAAATTATATCCACTAATATTTTCCGCAACAGTCCAAAACAGTTGAACTTGCAAAACACTAAAACAGTAGTTATACTGACATTTCAGCATTTTCTAGTTACATGAACTTTCATACCCATTGTAAAAAGGGTAAGTTAAACCTAAATACCACCTTTCCCAAGACATTTGGACTGCTATTCACCAGAGGGTATTCCTCAAAAGGGCTTATGCAGATTTACATCACACGCACAAAACCAAGCTTAGCTTTGACATTAAGAGAATTAAAAAAGTAGTAAAATGTACCTGCATAAGCCCTATTCTTACATTTACAATTCAACCCAATCACCCTCAATTTCATTCAGGTCAATTCCAGATGATGTTTCAGTAAAGGAAAGATGCCTTGGCCAGTTTAGGGGTAAAAGAGTTACAACTAGCCCTTGTACAAGACAGTTTAAAAAGTAGAAAATGCAAATTTGGGACTTAAAACACAGACATATTTGAAAACAACTTTCCTTTAAAATATTTAATGATAAAAAGTAATAATAAAAAATAAATAAATAGCTATTTATTGCTAACGTTATCATTACTGTCGTGGCAATAGAAGCGTTCCTAAAATAATTGTGCAATTCATTTACTCAAATAGATAAATTCATTTGATGAACTTCCTGTTCATTATTGCTAAACTTCCTGTTTTGAATTTGATTGGTTCCTGGTTTTTGAACAACCAATAAGAAAAAGGATTATTTGCCAAACACCAATCAAATTCAAAACAGAATTCAAAACAGGAAGTTTAGCAATATTTTCATCAAATGAATTGTTCAACTTGAGCAATATAACTGAACAATATTTTACGGAATGCTTCTATTGCCATGACAATAAATGGATGGATATTTCTAATAACACTTGGATCCCAAATTCCACATTTTTTAGAGTTTAATTTGTGAGAGAAAGAGTTAATTGCATACAGTTAATGGCAAATACAACAATTATGCCAAAAAAACAAACTTACGTCAATCACATGAAAAACTTCATCAGCCCTGGCTTGTTTTGAAGAGGTTTTCCCTTTGGATTTGAATATACAATTGAGCCCGTTTAAAAGGTGAATAACCTTGCCATCTAGAAGAACGAAAAGAAATCAATATAATCATTAATATGCTAAAGAATAGCTAGTAAGGGCTTTCAGGTATGAATAGCCGATTACATAATATACATGTACAACATGTAAAATGTTTAAAATTCACCCAAAAAATAGAGGCCATCTAGACAAGAATGGTAGATGACCTTTTGTAATTGGACTGTAGCTTAACACCAGATGATTTTCCCTGAAGGAGTAATGTCTAACACTAAGTACAAGTAAAGATATTAGTTGCTCGTGGTAAGTAAATGGGTTAGTTACACGTAGATACAACTTACCAACAGTGGGACTTGAAGGTGGTCTAAGAGCACCTTTAGAAATTCCATAATAAAGTAATGGATCAAGTTTGTCTTCCAAGTTGTATATGCACTTTTCCATAAATGACTGGATATCCTTTCCTTCTGGTAGCATAAGGGCCCTTCTAACCTCCTCGACTACCTAAAAAGACATGTTATAAAAATGCTTAAGATTTTAAACAAAAATAATATGAGCATTATCAATTAAAAAATAACAATAAAAAAATATTTTGTATATACCCTGTATATAGTTACCCTAAAAACATATTGAGAAAGTGCAATTTGTCACAAATTTTTAAAAACCCTTGTAATCACCTCATTATGATCTTTAAAACATGGGTAGGATTCAAAGATCTTCTTAGATCTGATCTCTTTTGCTGTTTCTTCAAAAAGTTGCCTCCTTGATGAAAATTCCAGATTTAAATACTTGTTTATCACATCTTTATGAGGCTTTGATTTCCTTTGCTCCTTGTCCAATGCAGTGTAATGCCGGGCTTGAATTTCAGCATTAGTATCTCCACTTTTATCACTACGTGCCTCATCATTTGATTCTTCTGGAGAAGCTTGAACTGGAAATACATAGACAGAGGTTATATATGCATGAAATTTACCAAAATATTTGAAATTATGAATATCAAGCAACCTTTTACATCTTTTTCATTTGACTTTGCTCTTCAGATGTTTAGATTAAACTGATATGGAAATGATAACATATGCAGTATAACAAAATTGGAAAACGTGTATACATGTATTTCTTAGTTTAGTCAGCAAATTAACTTAAAGTTTTGCAGAATGCTAAAGTTAATAAAGTTGCTGGCAATGCGTGCAATAGCTTCCAGGTCTGCATACATCAGTGATCACAGGTCATGATTTGCATGTCAATCACAGTAAAACTAAATACTGTATATCAATTAGAGCAAAGTGAGATATAAAAAAGTGTAAAAGGTTTGCATTTATAATTTTAGGAGTTCTTTCTCCCTACTAGGTCACCCAAAACAGGCCACTTCATTATTTTAGTCTAACACCAGACGATTTTACTTGTCAAGTGAGAATAACCCTTTCCCTAGTACTGTAGGTTGCCCAAAACCGGCCACTTTGTTATTTTACGCTGTCCAACACAAGATGATTTTACTTGTCAAGTGAGAAAGGGTTAAAATGATAATGTACAGTTTTTTGAAACTACATTTTTATTCCATGGGCACTTTACCAACGACAACACTTGCTTTATGGCCATTTTCCTCATTTATGTACAGTAGCTGTTAGCCAGTGGCTCCCCACAGCAGCATGGGCACTTTGATAACAATATATTAGGAATGCTTCTATTGCCATGGTGGTAAAAGAAGAGAGATGGCCCATTTAACTAGAAGTTCTAACTTGATAAATAAAATAGGGTTTGAGTTGTTCAGTAACCAATGGTTACCAGGTTGATTTTATAACCATGCATGTTAAAACCACTGTTCACCCAAACCCTGACAAATGTGACTAGGTACCGGTACATGCAATTACATTGCAGCTAAAACAGACTGTATTTGAGATTTCTTACCTAATTCAGGCAGTTCAAGCTTGACACGCTTGAATGAACGAGCAGGAACTTTCCCCTGAGGTCTTTTGGGAGGCTTGACATTTGAGTGTCGTTTCTTTAGCTTTTTAAGCAGGGAGTGCTGTGAGGAAAACACAATATTTCAATCAATAAATCATTTTCTATATAAATGATGAGCCATATAAAACACTCTGTGACTACTCAGATCAGTTGAGCAAAATAAGGACAGTTTTTATTGCTTTTTTCAGTGTTTTTAAAGCCCTGTAGTCCTCAGATCACTTCAGCAAAAGAATATGCCATGTGATTACTTTAAAATTGATCAGCAGTCAAAGTGCCTAAATGCAATGAAATTCTACACCATCTGATTCATTGCATTTGAAAGAACACTTAAAATGACAAAGTAACATCTTTTGTAGAATTTCGTTTACTTGCTTCATTCTTGAGATATTCTGGTTTGGTTGATATGCAAATATCATACTTATGACATCACACTGCATAATGACTTTTTAGAAAAGTATGATTTTCTTTGGGAGTACTTATCAAAAGTAAAAAGAAAATGAAATTATAACATTTATATAAGTATGACATTTGCATATTAAACAAACCAGAATATCTCAAGAATGAAGAAATTAGGAAAGAAATTCTATGAAAGATGTTACATGTACTTTGTCATTTTAAGTGTTCTTTAACACTTTGAAGCCTAGCGCCTGATGATTTAATTTTATTCAACACAGGGAGAGGTCCTCATGCCTCAAAGTGTTACAGTCAGTTTCTGGTTACTTTTGACAGAAAAGTTCAGAAGTTCATTCGGAGGTTCACAAGTTCGTATTGAACTAGGTATTTGATTGGCTGCTAGTTGCTAGTAGCCAATCAAATGCCTAGTTCACTACGAACCTGTGAACCTCTGAACGAACTTCGGAACGAACTTCTGAACATTTCCATCAAAAGTAACCTGAAACCAACTGTAAAATGCAATCATAAAAAACTGGGGTGGAATTTTGTTGCATGGGCACTTTAATGAAACTGGGCACTGTTGTCAATGGGACATTCAGGAAATATCCATACTCCCACCATGAAAGAAATGCAATTTGGTCCTCCCCTCCCTTAGGTAAATCCGTAGTTAATTTTAGCCCCCCCCCCTTTGGATAGCACAAATTTTCTCCATGGGGGGAGCATGGACCTTTCCTGGGATGACCCAATGATTCAGTTAGAAATAATCATTTGCATTTTTTAACTAAACTCGAGCAGCTCTAAAATAGTATAAGATAAAGTATATTCGGATAAAAATATTGTAATCAAACACCTGATTCAAGTTATTTGTAGCATGGTAAAAGTACTTTCAACTACTGTATGATTGCAGATAATCAAGATAAATGACACCATGTACATCACTTAAAACTTACATGAAGTTGACTCTTTTGCGTTTCTGTTAAGTTAGACTTCTCTTCTTCAGTTATACTACGGTACGATTTTCCTTCATCATCACTCATTTGTTCAAGGCAGGGAAACTTTTTGCAAAGTGCTTTTGTCATCTCTTCAATTTCAAGGCTTGTTGGCTCTCTGGGCAACTGCAGACTTTGACATGCTGTTCTCATGTTGCACAATGTATACCTGAGTAGTCGATTCAAAAGCTCTTTAGACAATGAGTTGGTTTTAGCTGCATGTCTTATCTCACTGTCAGAGTAGATAACAAAGGCAAGGGTTCGTTCCAAGATGATGCAGTCAACATCTTCTTCAACACTTGCCAGGCTACCTGGTTGGGAAGATGCAGTTGAAACACTTCCAGAAGAGGATATGGAAGATATTGGTGATGGTACAGAGATAGATGTACTTTTTGCTTTGCTACTTGCTTTTTGCAGATTAGGAGATGAAGTTTGAAAACTTTCATCACAAACACTGTTGCTTTCTCTCTGTAAAAAATGTACATAATTTATTTTCACTATTTTGCTTGAATACAGAAACTGTCTAAACAACTTACAATGTCAAACAACTTTCCCTTCAAACTATTGAAAATTGGGCAACATGTTTTTGTACAGACTATTTTGAAGTCACCTTGTGAAGGAAAAACTTGTCAATTTGTGTGGTACACACAAGCAAATAAAAGTTCATTTGTGGTGTAGGAATGAAATTATGGAAAACAAAATCCCCCCCTAATTATTTGTTTAAGATAAATGCAACAGCTTCTTTCATAAAAGGTCTATATTTTTCCTTATTTCTTAACTGAGTTGGTTTTCTTTGATATACTGCTGGCTGTATAATTAGCATATAGTCCTATAAATACTAATTAGATAAGAAATGAAGAAAAAACTACGAAAATCTTTGTCCAAAATGGAAAAAATTGTCCAAGGTGGAAAAAATAGACAAAACTTTGTTGGAAAACCTCTTCAATCATGAAATAAGTCAGATCGTTGAACGTCGGGATGTATGCTATATACAGCCATCAGACACTTTGTGTTCTCAGGCTGTATATAGCATTATATCCCTCATTCTTGGGCTTTATCCTATACATACATCCCACCATTGACACAATGAGTTGAAGACTGGGATAAGGTAGCATAACTATGGTGATTTGGTTTGTTTTTAATAAATAATTAAATAATAAATAAATAATTAAATAATTCTAGTACCAGTAATCTTACTTCATCACCAGCCTTCAACTTGTTTTAATAATGGTAATTTGAGGGAACACTTTAAACCTAAAGTCAATCCCTCTAATACATCTACGCACTGTTATAAACCAAAGGCTTTTGTTACTAACTCCCCCCTTAAGCGAATAATCTGGTAACTTACAGTGTTCTCTATAATCTTCCACAGTTTTCGCCTCAACAAAAAATTTTCAGCACCATCAAAGAGATCCTTTAAATCATCTCGTGAAAAGTCCAATAACGTATCCACACCCACATTTGCATCTGTAAAAATAGAAAAGGATTGTATCATAAAAATGACAATCTACTATATTTTTTGGATGCTTGTCTACTGCACAGCATAATTATATTACCCACTCTAGTGAAATTTGGCCAACAACCACATTTTAACCCTTTATCACCCAGTGGCCACTCCATTGACGAGTAAAATCGTCTGGCATTAGCCAGAGTAAAATACTAAAGACATCGTTGGGTGATAAAGGGTTAACCGAGATAGTCTATTAACCCTTTATCACCCAGTGGCCACTCCATTGATGAGTAAAATCGTCTGGCGTTAGCCAGAGTAAAATACTAAAGACATCGTTGGGTGATAAAGGGTTAATATAACCTACATCCAAACGTTTTCAGTCACATCCTACATGTACTCTTAACAGTGCTGTTCTAGCTTCAAAATAAGATTATAGAAATAATAGGTTGCCTGCTTCTATATTTCGTGTCTCGTGTAGAATATCATAATTATGCTAAATCATAAAAGTGTTTTTGCATTTTTCTCTCTGTTAGTAGTTAGGGTTAATGGGGACCCTTTCTTGGTTTGAGTTAATTTTATGGTTTTCGTTAGAGTAAGCACTAGTTTCCCATAGTGGCCGGGTTGAATGACATTAATTGCAGATGAAGAAACCCCTTCAAATCATCGAGTAAACTCGTGCAATATGACAGCCAATGTGACATCACCTATAATTTCTGGCTCCCCAAGACATATCTCATCATATCTGGCACAAACTGTCAAACGCTTTCATTTCAAATTTTCAAACTCGGGTCAACTATATCTCTGCTACCTTAAAAACACAGTAAGAAACACAAGAAAAGTGGTCGTATCACTACCTTGAAGTACAGCAAATGCCTCGGGCTCTTCTTTTCTTATTTGTTCCATTACTTCCATGGTTAATATGCAAATGTTGCTACTGAATTCAAGTCAAATGATGCCCTTTCTTCGTCGGGAAGACTGAAAATATAGAACAGATATATTACGTTAAGTTTTGTTATACAATATTCAAGTAAAACAAAATAAATTCACTTGATAAAGAAGGCATGCACAATGAATAAAGTGGACAATAGACTAAGAGTCTAAGACAAGTCTGGTTTTGTTAATAGCTTTATTAATATACCATACCTTATTCCTTAAGGAGTTCGTGTGTTGTTTCCTCTCGTTAGTTCGTTGGTTTTGTATTTAGTTGCGTTGAATAATGCTTACGATTGAGTTGGATTGAAATTTAGAATAAACACAATCTCCTTCTCGACAGCCCTTGACATAAACGAGTAAATGTAAAACGACCTTTCCGCGTGGTGTGAACATTACGTACGTCATAGCTGGTCCCATCATGCAAATCGTGTGGCGTCGAAAAAAGCCGCTAAATATCGTCATGGTGTCGAATCTCTTCCGTCACCTTTCGGGAATGTTCGTTTGAAGCTTGGTCGCGGAGCAATATATTAACTTTAAGCTTCTTTCATTCTTTATGGCTAGACACGATGGCGGGTGGATGGAAGTGTCCTATTTGCCCTATGTTTTCAGCGCTAACATTGAAAGTATTAGTGCGGCATATCTCCGTGCAACACGCGGGAATGCCCAATTTCAAGATTACATGCCTTGTACATGGTTGTCCAGAGCAATATGATACTACCATTTGCGAGCTACCGTTAGGCGCCTGTTTGAAAACGCGTTTGTTTGCGTTTCAAACGTCAACGTTTGGCGGGTCTAGCATGCTAATTATAACATGATAACCAATCACTTTGAAGCGTGAGGTTTACGCGTTCGAAGCATGAAATTGACATGTTTGGCAAACGTACGTACACGTTGATGCAAAGAAAGCTCGAGTTGCGCTGCTATACAAACACACAGTGGATGTAGTACGAGGTGCGGGAAAGTACTGTAATGTGCATGTAATGCATGAATGTGAACAAAAAAGGTAGATCATATCATTTAGGAAAAGCACTCGACGGTGACTTGCGAAGGGTGATACTTGAACACTGCCTGAAAAATGGCGGTGACCCAGCTCATCTACCACTTGCAATCAACCGTTAGGCGTGATCGTTTTTTCGCGTTTGTTTACGTTTGAAACGTTCACGTTTGGCGTAACTTGTTCGTTATTTTAAACCTGTAAACCAACTGATTTGAACCGTGAATAGACAAACTTAGACAGGTCCCGCCCACACGTTTGACAAACGTGAGAGCATGTTTTCGAGTGTATTTTACACGTACATTTACAAACGACGAAGCCGAAATCGTTCGATTTTTATTGGAAAGGATGGAGTTTATCGGCAGCCGATCACGGTGAGGATAGAGCAACTGTTGATCTTTGTTTTGGCGTCGAAAAGTTAACTGCCGATTGTGATTTGGGTGAGAAAACGTCGTTCAAGTAAACGTGTTGGCGAATTTTTGACGAAGTGTCCGGCATTCACATATTTTACAAAACAGGTCAGTTTGAGTCGATCACGAAACGTACTTCAAACCAAAATTTATTATAGCAAAGTTACTACAAACAACAACCAAGGTAAGTGTATTTTGTTTATACATGCTAAATTCGCTCAAAATAATATTAATACACTGAAATAAAGCAAAATACACTTACCTTGGTTGTTGTTTGTAGTAACTTTGCGATATAAATAATATTGGTTTGAAGTACGTTTCGTGACCGACTCATACCGACCTGTTTAAAATATTATAAGGTGAAGGCTGGACACTCCGTCAAAAATTTGCCAACACGTTTACTTGAACGACGTTTTCTCACCAAAATCACAATCGGCAGTCAACTTTTCGACGCCAAAACAAAGATCAACAGTTGCTCTATCCTCACCGTGATCGGCTGCCGATAAACTCCATCCTTTCCCATAAAAATCGAACGATTTCGGCTTCGTCGTTTGTAAATGTACGTGTAAAATACACTCGAAAACATGCTCTCACGTTTGTCAAACGTGTGGGCGGGACTTGTCAAAGTTTGTCTATTCACGGTTCAAATCAGTTGGTTTACAGGTTTAAAATAACGAACAAGTTACGCCAAACGTGAACGTTTCAAACGTAAACAAACGCGAAAAAACGATCACGCCTAACGGTTGATTGCAAGTGGTAGATGAGCTGGGTCACCGCCATTTTTCAGGCAGTGTTCAAGTATCACCCTTCGCAAGTCACCGTCGAGTGCTTTTCCTAAATGATATTGATCTACCTTTTTTGTTCACATTCATGCATTACATGCACATTACAGTACTTTCCCGCACCTCGTACTACATCCACTGTGTGTTTGTATAGCAGCGCAACTCGAGCTTTCTTTGCATCAACGTGTACGTACGTTTGCCAAACATGTCAATTTCATGCTTCGAACGCGTAAACCTCACGCTTCAAAGTGATTGGTTATCATGTTATAATTAGCATGCTAGACCCGCCAAACGTTGACGTTTGAAACGTAAACAAACGCGTTTTCAAACAGGCGCCTAACGGTAGCTCGCAAATGGTAGTAAAATGAATTCGTTCCGAAAACACCTACGAAAATTCCATGCAGAGGACCTTTTTAACACAGACCACCAGCCTCCTGTCGAAGAGCCTGAAGTCAATAACAACAACATAGAAGCCGAAGAACTGCCGAACAATAGTGACGACCCGTTTTCGTCTTGTTCATCTCCAGAGTGCGAGTCCAGTGACGACCCTGAGTCTGACCCGGTATGTATCACAACTTTATAATTTGTCTCTTCTGTCTTTATATTTATATACAAACTACTATTGTATGAGAATTCACTGTACTATATATATTTCTATCAGAAAAGAAATTATAAGATAAAACTTCAAAATTGGTTTGTAATCAATCCCATGAGAGAACTTGCGGCTATTAAAATATCACATATTCCATTTTGTTACTGATTACACCAATTCTCTTATCAGAATGTTGAAATACCGCTGAATGTTCGCATCGGTTTACTTTTTTTACCATTTGGGGAAATTTTTTGGAGTGTTTGATTTGGGATTTTTTAAAATTTCTTTTATAATAAACTAATAAAAAACAAACAAACAAATAAATGAATATATAGATAAATGTGTTTATTTATTTATCTATTTCCAAGGAATGTATTACTCCAAAAATTTGTATACACTTTACAAAAAATCCACAAACTTCCTTAATTTAGGCTTAAAGTCCTAAAAAAATTTAAAAAATATATCTAAAAGTAAACTATCCAAAACATTTTCTAAAATTGCAAGCAAGTATAAAATTCCAAAACTCTTACACTTTTTCATTTTGGGAAATATCATGTAACAGTGATTGTTGCTTGCGGCACTGCTGTTATTTGATATGTTTATAATTGTTTTGATGTTTATTATTTGACTGTATTATTTGTTTTGATATGTTTATTATTAGTTACTTTTTGGCACTCAATTTAAATTTGTACAGGCCTTCCAGTTGGAATTGAACCCATGACCTTGGCACCTTGTGACTCTAGTGCAATGCTCTGACCACTGGCATGGAGGCCATTGCTGAGAGCTTGATAACAAGTTCTGTGTATATTAAGGTGGTAATGCCAGGAGAGAATTGGGTATATTATAAGTAATATTGGTCATTCACTCGATATATATATATATATATATATATATATATATATATATATATATATATATATAATGTATATATATATATATATATATATATATATATATATATATATATATATATATATATATATATATATATATATATATATATATATATATATATATATATATATATATATATATATATATATATATATATATGTATATATATATATATATATGTATATATGTATGTATGTAGTAAATATATGTATATACATGCATGCTTAGGCAACTAGGTTATGATTAGGTTAGGCATGCTTGGGCAATTAGGTTAATAATTAAGGATCATTTTGAAAAATCTCTTTGCATTGGTAAACTAACTTTCAGCCTTGATAATCTTAATTTAATAAATTATATTTTTAGGTGTACTTTCGAACAAATTGCAAACAAATTGATCTCAAAAGATGTGCAGCTAACTTCCTACTTAAAGTCCAGGCACGTTCAAAGATTTCAAAGGTACTGTATCAAGACCTTATATTAATTTTATTGCATTTCTCTTTTTTGCTAAAGCGAGGGGTAAAGTGCCATTAGATAGATAAGATGGATGGATAGATACATGTATGTATATGTATATGTATATATATATATATATATGTATATGTATATGTATATGTATATGTATATGTATATATGTATATATATGTATATATATATATATATATATATATATATATATATATATATATACATCTTATGGTACCTAGTGGTGGAAGTGTCCATTAAATAAACAAAACAAACTCAAACTTGTTAATTATATACATGTAGTTATACATGTATATTATATTTTGAAAATGTACTTAGGAAAAGCTGTTAAAGGTGCAACACATGTACAGTAGGTAAATGAAAGACTAGAAGTGCTTGGCCCCTGACTTTTTATAGCTTCAGTGTCCCTGTGTTCATACTGTACAGTGGTGGTCAGGTCTAGGATGAGCACATGGTGTTGGTACTTTGGTCATGGCCATAAATTAATGCTTATATATCTTTTTCTATCTCTAGGTTGCAGTCAATAACATTGTGCAAGGAACAAGTACATTAATTGAGCAAGTGAAGGAAAATCTAAAGCAGAAGGTGCTTGATTGCATGAATACTAACAATGATAATTTAACAGCAGAGTCCATAGTGGAAGTTTTTGATACATTTGAAGACCCATTTTCAAATCTTGGGACAACATATTTACAATCATCCTTTGTTCACAATAACATGAATTTTCTTAAACCAATTCAATACGTACTTGGTCAGAAAATTGGATTCAAAAACCAGGGGGCAAAACGGCAAATTTGTGGAAAAGATGATACGATGATGTATATACCTATCCTTGAGAGTATCGAGCAGCTACTTTCAAATCCAAGGGTTTTTGACCTAATTACTAGCCAACCAAAAGAATGCAAAGATGGGTTACTTTATGATATTTGTGATGGAGAGTGTTTAAAGAACAACCCTATTTTCCAACTGCATAAAGATGCATTACAAATTATCCTTTATCATGATGAAGTAGAGGTTTGTAACCCACTTGGGAGTCACACAGGAAAACACAAGATTGACCTCTATTATTATACTCTTGGTAACATTAGCCCTAAATTCCGATCAAAACTGTGTGCCATCCGATTACTTGCTATTGTGAAGGCAGGTCATGTCTCAAAGTATGGCCAGAATAAAGTACTGACTCCATTATAAATGATCTCCATGAATTATCAAAAGGTCATACGTTTAATATTCAAGGGAGGCCAACAAAGTTATTTGGTGCTGTAGTAAGTTGTCTTGGGGACACAGAAGGACAGCATCAATGGGGTGGGTTTAAAGTCAAGGTTGGCTGGGCCCACCAAAAGTGTCGCAACTGTCTTTGCAGCTACTTTAACATGCAACAAAAGTTCCGCGACAGTCTTTTTACCACCAGAACTTTACAACAGTACCACCAGCAATGCAGTGATATTATAACTGCACCAACAAAAGAAGCAAGGCAGAATTTGGAAACAACTTATGGAATTGTGGAAAAGAGTATACTAAGTGAGTTGCCCCACTTCGATATCACCAAACAGCTTCCACAAGATTTGATGCATGTCCTTCTTGAAGGTGCTGTGCAGTACGAAGTTCGTTATGTACTACAGCATTTCTTTGATGCTGGTTTCATAACCTTACGACAGTTGAATAATGCATTTAGTCAACTGTCCTTAGGATACCATGAAGAAGGTAACAGACCTCCCCTCCTGAAAGAAAGTGTATTCAATGGCCAGGAAAGGTACAAGTTGAAGCAAACTGCAGAGCAGGCCAGAATTTTCCTGAAGCATTTGCCCTTTGCCTTACATGGGTATGTTCCAGTTGAGGATCCAAATTACCAACTACTTTTGCAAATCGTCTCGATTGTGCAGATATGCTTTTCTCCAGTTGTCAGCAGAGAGTCACTCCTGGAGCTACAAGATGCAATTGAATCTCACCTTCAGAAGTTTAAAGAGCTGTTTCCCAATGTAAACATCACTCCCAAGATGCATTATCTTATTCATATTCCTGAGCAAATGTTGAAGCTAGGCCCCCTAGTGAGACACAGTTGTCTGAGATTCGAAGCAAGACACAGATATTTTAAGGATCTAGCAACATTACAAAATTTCAAAAACATATGTTTGTCCTTGGCAGAGAGATGTCAGTTTGACGAGTGCGCAAACTTCTGCAATGAAAGTGCAAGCCACCACCCATTGTTTACAACTGAAAAAGAAATTGGTCCAGTAAAAAGGGTTGAAAATGATGCTCTTGTCACTTTCCATCAACGAATTAGAGACGCCCAATTATTTGTCAAACCAGATATGTTTGTCAACATTTTCACAGCTAAATGGATTAAGCTGTATGGTGCAAAATACATAACTCGCAATAGTTGTGTAATTGCAGTTGATGCAAACTTTGCCGATGAAATGCCTCTATTTGGTAAACTTTGTAACATTTGGTTGGCCGATGAGGAAATTCTTTTTGAATTTTTAGCTCTAAAAACTTTAGAGTTTGATGCAAATGTAATGGCTTATAAAGTTCAGGAGCCCCTCTCTGCGGTTGGCATGGAGTTTTGCCGTTATGACACTATGTTAGATTTTAATGTTTACTCCCTACATAATCTTAATGCTGCGCTTTATGTCACTCTCAAATATAGTTTGAAAGACATTATTAAACAGCACATTGTTGGAGATAACCCTTTGCACTTCTAGAATTATGTCAACATTTATAAATATGTTTTACTAAGGGTTTTTTTTAATATTTTTTATTAAAAACATCTTAATTTGATAAACTTTCAAGACTATTATTGCAATAAACTTTCCTATCCATAAGACTTTTGAACAGTTTCAGAGAAAAAAAGAGATAATTGTTAGTAATATATGTAAATAGTTTTTTCATGAACATTTAAAGTAAAATATGTAAAATACATGTATGTACTGTAAATAGTTACATGTATGTACTGTAAATAGTTACAAAAGGAAATTTGTAAATATGGTAGTTGACTTTATGGACATTTATTGCAGTTACTGTATGTGTTATTTGTTGTATATTTTTTGTTAAACATCAAATGGTTAAACAATATAATATTGGTACATGTAATTTATATGTAAATAGTTGACATGAGCAACACTGCAGTTTTGCATTGTATGTTTGAAGTGAATTATATCTGGCTTGTAACATGTGGTTTTTTTTAGAATAAGTTATATAGTTTAAAATTATTTTAATTTAAAATATTAAACTGCATGGTTACAAATCTAGGTCTGTAACCATTTTGGCATGAACTTCTGTTCTGTGTACAGTTTAACCTGCTTATTTCCAATTTTGTTGTCTCAGGCCATGCATTCTCCCCACACACCTTTGTTTCTCTTGCACGCGCTTTGCTAAGAGAAGCAAATACAATTGGGATGAGATAATGCAATCGAGAAAAAAATATTGTTAGTTATGAATCTCAAAACAAAAATATTGTGCTTTATTTCAAAATATGTCATTTTAACATAACTCTTGTATTTATGTGTTAACCATGTTTATTTTTTGCAGCCTCTTTCTTTTAAGAACATTTAGTTTTTTTGCTCTAAAGTATAAGTATTTATATCAGATAGAAAAAGATTGTAAAATTTTTTGATCCAAGATAGTTTTTCTTGTACTCAGATAAAAAATCTTGACATTCCAAAATTTCTTGTTTTAAGATTATTTTTTTGTGTTAAGAAAAAATATCTTTAATATCCCAAAACTTTCTTGTTTCAAGATATTTTTCCTTTAGAAAAAATATCTTGAAACAAGATATGTTGACTTTATTTCAAAATGAATTACTGCCAGCCAATGTACATTTAGATTTGTTTTAAATCATTTCAAACAAATAGATGCATTTCAAGTGTTTGGTTAAAACTATCTTCTCTAAGTATACTTTTTCTCTTTTCAAGATTTTTATTCTTAAATCAAGATAAAAAATCTTAAAACAAGAGATTTGCTTTTACTTTGGTAAATTAGTTAACAGTCACTGTATCTTTCTATTAGCATTATGTCTATTAACCTTGTGCCTGTCATATGTTAAGTTAAGCTTATAATTACTATGTCTGCATTTTCTGTGATTAAGATATTTTTTCTTGAGGTAAGATAAAAAATCTTGAAACAAGAATAAATGATTTTAGAGTAAGAAAAAAATTCTATGGCAAGAAATAATTTCTTTAAACAAGATAAAATTTCTTGATGTAAGATAAAATTTCTTAAAATAGGAAAAAAAATCTAGGCAAGATTTTTATTTTTTGCTGCAAAGTGATTGGTCAGATGTGTGTGGAATGTATTGCATATTTTACCTTAGTCATAGAGCACGAGGCCACAGTGTGAGCAGTTATTTACTAACAATACTATGTTAAATGATGCGAAAGTGTCTCAGTTTGTTAAAAGTCATTTTAGAGTATTGTTAACAAAGTACTCAAATGTTAATCAATGTTGTAAAAAACTGATTGAAAAATAATGTTTTAATAAAAAAATATTGTAAATTCAATATCGTGTACGTTTTGATTTGCGCACAAAGGTAACAGTTTCACATGCGAACCGCTCGTCTGTATACTACATAAGTGAACAACATATATGGATTTCACACTATCACCCCCAGTGAGAAAAAATAATTAGAGAGTTTAAAAACAATTTATTAAATAACTCTCAAAAACATTTACATGATTAATAATTAAGCCAACTTTTCTGAGCTTGTGGTCCTTGATGTTTCCTTAGAAGAGTCTGGAAATAACTTGATGTTGGGGTTGTACGTTGTGGAGTGCGGTAGGAAACATCTTCTCCACCTGACGAATTATCCACTTGTTTCCATCTTTCCTCATTTCTCACAAGATCTTTAGGCATATTAATCTTAGATAAAACACGAAAAAATTCCTTTGAACCCGTATGATTGAAATGTTTGCTTGCCCTCATAGCATCCGAAACCAAATCAGATATGTTTGATTGTGGGATGGTTTCACCCTCGAGCTTGACTTGTCCCGTTTCATCCCAGGAAATAACGTCAGGTCTTGTTTTCAATCGATTCAAAAGTAATGTAGCTCTTTCACGCATTGTTCTAGGTATATGTCCGACAATGGTTGCATCCGGTAACTGCCACGGTTGCATCAGGTAACTGTGCCTTCTCTTGCTTTCAGCGCCGGGTGCTATCCGAACGGTTGGTATTTGACTGTCCTTTTGGCGCCTTAAGTCCATATAACGTTCCAAGTTCGCATAGTACAATTTTTGCTTTTCATCATCATCCATATCCGTACGTTGAAGAATATTTGACATGTCCGTATCTTTATGCATCATGTTGCCCATAATCGGGGAGGTCTTTGTCTTTGCTCGTATCTCTGAAGTGTGCCCTCAGGGACCAAAACCATACGTTTTGCATGTTTCATTTTGTAAACAAACTTCCAAGTACGCCAATAACCGGTGGTAAAAGAGCTGCCAGTAAATTTCCACCTTTCTGATTAAGGTACAAATATTACCAGGGTTAAGTCACGTTGGCCTGAAAAAAGAGAAAAATCTTCTCGACGTTTCGAGCGAAGGCCCTTCGTCAGGAGAAATTAGTAAACAACTCACATGTGGTCACGCGTATTTATAGCAGAGCTACAATGGGAATCACGTGAACACATGTAAGCCAATAAAAACAAAGTAAACAAATAAATTAATATGTAATTTTAGCCTGTGTGCAGGTGCTGACCCAATTTGTGGGTCAGCTACCTGCAAATAGGCAAAGAAACAGGTTATAAATTACTATTTAAATCATCGGAAAAAGGTTAAGGAAAAGGTGTGGAATATGGTGGTGGAGTGAGCTAAATGAAAGAGAATCGCTCATTGAGGCCGTGAGGGTGAATGGTACCAAGTTTGTAAATGAGACGCATTTCTTGTTTACGACGAGTATCGTTACAACCTGTAATGGGCTGAATGGCACAGATTTTCATGTTGGAAAAGGAGTGGTTGGCACTGTTGAAGTGCCTGGCAACAGGTTTGTTTTGCACATTGTATTTGACATCACGAAGGTGTTCAACAAACCTGTCACCTAAACGTGACATTTACTGTATCTCTTGCAGTAAATGTCCCATGCTTTACATCGGAGAAACTGGAAGACGTTTAGGTGACAGGTTTGTTGAACACCTTCGTGATGTCAAATACAATGTGCAAAACAAACCTGTTGCTAGGCACTTCAACAGTGCCAACCACTCCTTTTCCAACATGAAAATCTGTGCCATTCAGCCCATTACAGGTTGTAACGATACTCGTCGTAAACAAGAAATGCGTCTCATTTACAAACTTGGTACCATTCACCCTCACGGCCTCAATGAGCGATTCTCTTTCATTTAGCTCACTCCACCACCATATTCCACGCCTTTTCCTTAACCTTTTCCGATGATTTAAATAGTAATTTATAACCTGTTTCTTTGCCTATTTGCAGGTAGCTGACCCACAAATTGGGTCAGCACCTGCACACAGGCTAAAATTACATATTAATTTATTTGTTTACTTTGTTTTTATTGGCTTACATGTGTTCACGTGATTCCCATTGTAGCTCTGCTATAAATACGCGTGACCACATGTGAGTTGTTTACTAATTTCTCCTGACGAAGGGCCTTCGCTCGAAACGTCGAGAAGATTTTTCTCTTTTTTCAGGCCAACGTGACTTAACCCTGGTAATATTTGGATTTCAACCGTGGCCGACGCTGTCCTAGAAACTGATTAAGGTACAACTTTTTCCGTTTTCTTGACACTTTCTTATTTGCCAACGCGCGGAGATGTGTCTCGTGGCGCATCAAACGTTGCTTCTGACGTGGTGTTACTGGAATAACACCTTTAAGTAAATTCAGTGAACACTCACAAATAGCCGTGATAACGTTCGCAGGAACGTTATTGATAAGCAACTTTCGCAATTTAGGTTTAGATTTTGCTATCACCTGAAGATACGGAAGACATCCTTTCATACGCTTCGACATCATGCAAATGATGGATTCAAACGACACACACACAATTTAAGTATGCTTTACGTAAACAACCTGTCTCTCCCCAGGTAAAATGTTGGTTCTAAGTCGCATGTTCTCCGGTGTCAGTTGATGACAATCAATCATTAGGTATCCATAGGGCTTACTTGTATCATCATGAAACGATTCCAAAAGGTAATTGCCATGTTTAGGAAACATTTGTTTCGCAAGTGCTGTAATCCCAAGCGAATCGCGTGGATTTCGGAATACCAACATATAGTGAGAATTCAAACTGATTGTTCGTGATAGTTTACCGGGTGGAAATAAACTCTGCGTAAGGTACAACACGGATATACCACGGTGATGAGAACCACACGTAAATAGATCCGATGCACGTTGATCGTTGGAACATTGAGCCATTAAATCATCCAGGACGACTAGAGAGTTATCATGACCATTCGTCAATTTGTACAAATCATTCGGAAATCCTTCCACCAGTTCAACGTTCGGCATAGGCACTTCGTCAGATTCCTTTTGATACTCTCCATAACAGTATATCACTTTGGTTGGAACGGGATAAAACAGTTCTTCTAAATGATCTAGCATACGGCGAACCAAATATGATTTCCCGCTTTGACTTTGCCCACAAATATAAAAATTTGCAGGTGTTTTAAACCGTACATCCATCGTGCAAAACACTAAATGAGTTTTATCTCACATGTTCGTGTATTTTATAACGAAAAAATACGTTTAGCAAAAGAAATCATTCTACGGAAAAAACTTTCTTCTTCGATCTTAAACTCCGTAAAATCAAAACTTTTAAGAGGTGCGGCAACCAACTGTACATTTCTACGTGTATTATCGTCGGAGTCTTTCATCAAATAAACCAAGGTCAAGTAAGATATAGCACGTCCAAAATTGTTAATATTCATGTCATAGAATATAGCTGTCAGGTCCGGAGATGTTGCAACAACTGCCTGATACATAGATTTGTGATGCTGAAGTAAATAATTGATATGATGTGATAACGTCGTCATATCAATGTCAACGTCATTTTTCTGAAGCTCATCCAAAATCACTTCCATTCCACATGCAAACACCGACAAAATGAATACAAAAAAGACAAAATGCATTTATTTAAAATACAAACAATGTTTAAAAATACATACAAATCTAAACAGGGTTTTTTAAAATAATGTTCATAATTAATTTATGTTCTCTTGACCTTTCGGTACACACACGGAAATCCATGATAACAGGTCGGTCTCATCACTGGTGCCACATCACCCCATACCCAAAAGGAACATGGATTCTTCTTGTCAGAGCACACGAAATACGGTCTTCCATAACTCATTTTCATCAAATCTTTAACCACGCGCATCGTTGCAAGCTTATGATGCCCATTACATTGTGGATGCGATTGATTCGTCGATCTCCAGGCAACTATGGCTCTTTCAAACACGTAACCCATGTCTTCTGAGCAAAAAAAGTTACAGCTTCGATTTTAACCACAGAACCAAAACGAACCATTTTTCGTTGTCGAACAAGACGCTGGTTTTCCATGTAAACACTCCATCTTATTAAGTTCTCCTCATGAAAGCTGCTAACAGAATAAATAAATAACTAATACTCGTTTCCTTAATTTATAATTATCTCCAACCAATCAAATACAAGATAAACCCATGATGTCACATTATGTGCGCACAGGTGACGTCATAAAGGTGTGCGCACACCTGTCACGTCATAGGAGTGCGGACACCCCTATGACGTCACTTCCGTTGCTATATGTGCAGGGTAATCCACTTTCATCATCTCTTCTTTTTTGTTTTTTCTCATTTCCTTATACCGTTCTGAGTTTCGTTTTTTCTTGTCCATTTCGGTAACGTATGATATGTGCGCACAAAGAGTGTTGACGTGACAAAGCAAAAAAAAATAAAAAAAATTTGTTAGTGGGGGGGTCTTATCCGTTTCAAATTCCCGCCTTTTTTAGGAGTCACTATATTATTCTTACACAAAGTACATAATGATTATAGTGTGCGCACACGGGTGACGTCATGCCTGTGCGCACACTATAAATAGCGGTTTTTGGAATAAAGTACATAATACCTATAGTTTTCATAGAGATAACATTACTATTGTACAGATATGGATACGAAAATTACGGAATGCCAAACTATAGCCGAACCAACGAGTTTGGAAAACATGCATGTTTTTAGCGAGTATGAACAGGGTTTAATGTTTGAGAGGAAAGTAGAGATATCGGTCGTTCGCTCGAGTGGGGAGTCGAAAATGAACAGTTTGGGTTAAGGATCGAAGTGCGATGGGGTAGAGATTAGCAGGCTGTTTATGATAGAAATTCCAAATATATGCAAAACGCCTTAAAATTTAAATGGAATGCGACTCGCAGGTGAAAGTGACAAAAAAATTCCCAAGGCAGCCAAGTGAAGAATGACAGTATGTGGAAAGATCATTTTGCTCATTTTGCTTGTGAGATAGCCTCATCGACACCGGAAATAAAATTAATATACACGAATAAGTAAATAAACTATAATTAAGAAGTAAATCAATAAATAAATGAGAATGAATGAATGAATAAATAAAATATAATTACAATTAACTAATAATTAAATGTATTGCTTATAAATATACATTCCTAAAACTATTTCCTCTTCCGATGTGAACATGCCTACTTGAGAGGCGGTTGGGTTACGTGGGGTGGTGAATGAGAAGAATGGTTGTCGTGGTGGTGGTGGTGGAGGTGATTAATTAAAAGTACATTCGTAAATAAAATTAAAAATTTAATAAAATATCTAAGAAATGCCTTCTTTTACCTTTAATTTCTCTTGAAGCTCGATTACATTAGCCTTCTCTGGGTGGTATGGATGGTAGTGATAATGGGGGTGGTGGTCATTGTAAACAGGTCCTTGGCTAATTTTGGCGCAGATACATGTACGCATAGCGTACCTCTTTTTTCATGTCTAAATTTTCTGCCATCTCGGCACAGGGGGTGGTAGAGGTGGTGGCAAAAGTTGAAGCCAGGCCTGAACGACTTGTAGCGGGCGTCTTGTTAACATTAGATTCGGAGCGAAATCAACTAAGCGAGAATGCTCGGCCAACTTTTCTTTTTTCCTGATCTCAGCTTCCTTATTTGGATTGTTGGGTCTGTGGATGATTCTCTCATTCTCCTGATCCATTTTGCTCTGGAATCCAGATAATGCAAAACACGAGGTGAAAGAGGGTAGTGGCTGGGTTACAAGTTCGCCCACGAACGGGGACAAATCTGATTCTTCAGTTATTCTGTCAATCAAGTGCACTCAACCCAACAGGGCTTCCGACTTTTAGCCTGCGAGCAGGCTTTCTGGGAGGCGCGGGAGGTGAAAGAGATCTCTGGGTGGTAGAGATGGCAGAAAAAGTTGAAGCCAGCCTTCTCTCTGCTACTGCTCAACTGTCATATTGTCAACCTACACAACCCTAATCTAAAGGCGGAGTTAGAAGCCGTCTGGGTTGCCTGTGTTAATATTTTCTAATGGTGCAGGTGTTGTTTCCTGTGGCTCGTCGTACACATTAACAGTTCGCATTATCAACGATTTTAGACCCTCAGCATCTAGTCCATGCAACCGCCTTGGAAATGCCTCGTACATTATCGTACTGTAAAGTCAGTCAGTTCAGTAAAGTCGTCGTCGTCGTTGGCTGTATATGTATTGTGATCGTCGTTGATTTCTTTTCATGTCCACCCAGGTATGTCGCCCCATTTCCCTCTCCCGCCGTCGCTCTCGGACACTGGGTCTTTGAGCCAGCCACCTGCAACAATAAACTCCGCCAATGAAAGATCACGAATATGTGACAAATATAAATTCTCAGTTTTCTTAACACCGTCTGTTAAGTTCTTCTTAAAGTACTTTGTATATCTTGTATATGTTTCATTAATTCCTGCAGCCGTTAATTTTTCAGTATTTGGTTCATCTGCAGGACTCGTTAAGCTAAAGAAGTAGGTTCATCATTGAATGCACGAGCCACCTGTCAACTCTGGGGCCTTCCCCCCACGCCCTTGTTCTCTCCCGTAGCAAGGCTAATAAATAAATTAGTATATAAAAATTAATTTATAAAAATATAATAAAACAGGGAAAAAAATCAATAGAAAAAATGAAAGAAAGAGTAAAGAAAAAGGGTAAATAAATACCAAACCTAACACGTTCAACAAATTAAAATTAACATTACTTTGATCCTCCATGACCTCTCCAAATAGGTCAACTTCCCTAATAAAATACGACCTTCTTTGCTAAAATTTGGTTGAAAAATAAAAAAATTGTTAAACACGTCGTAGGCCTTCTATTAATTTCTTTTTGAAATAGACTATTTAATAAATGGAATTATTAAAATCTTTAATATTTTGTTGTCAACCTGCATAACCCTAATCTAAAGGCGGAGTTAGAAGCCGTCTGGGTTGCCTGTGTTAATATTTTCTAATGGCGCAGGTGTTGTTTCCTGTGGCTCGTCGTACACATTAACAGTTCGCAATATCAACGATTTTAGACCCTCAGCATCTAGTCCATACAACCGCCTTGGAAATGCCCCGTACATTATCGTACTGTAAAGTCAGTCAGTTCAGTAAAGTCGTCGTCGTCGTTGGCTGTATATGTATTGTGATCGTCGTTGATTCCTTTCCATGTCCACCCAGGTATGTCGCCTCACTTACTTCTCCCGCCGTCGCTCTCGGACACTGGGTCTTTGAGCCAGCCACCTCCTGTACCTGTCAAGTCTGGGGCCATCCCCCCACGCCCTTGTTCTCTCCCGTAGCAAGGCTAATAAATAAATAAATTAAAATATAAAAATTAATTTATAAAAATATAATAAAACAGAAAAAAAAATCAATAGACAAAATGAAAGAAAAACTGTGAATAATCACGAAACCTTACACGTTCAACAAATTAAAATTAACATTACCTTGGTCGTCCATCGATTCTCCAAAGAGATCGACCTCTCGGATGTAAAACGGCCTTCTTCGCTAGAATTTGATTGAAAAATCTAAAAATTGTTAAATTCTTAGGCCTTTTATTAATTTCTGGATTAAAATAGACTAATAAATGGAAGCTTGGAATCGAACAAACGTGTTTTGAATATTCAACAAGGAAAATTTTACAACGTAACCACCGCTGAACTTAATCTTTCACTTTCTACGCTCCTACCAGCAAGCGTAACGACCTGACGCCGGACCATGCAGAGGCAAACTGTGCCCAGTGAGACACGCACGCGTATTAGAACTTTTTAAATGTCGTATACTACGCATTTCAAGAACATTTTTAAGCAACATTTTAACTAAAAAAAAGTCGTGTTAATAATAAGTTAAGTAATTAGTTATACTCGTAAAGTATATATTACTTACAAGTTCATCTCTTCCCCTAGTGGAGGTGGTGGAGGTGATGGTGAGGGAAGTGCTAGAAGTGGTTTGAAAAGTTGAGGCTAGCCTTCTTCAATAAAAACTTAGGTTAATACTTAATAATAAGTTATGTAATTAGTTGAACTCGTAAAGTATATAGTACTTACAAGTTCATCTCGTCGTTGTCGAAGATCGAACAAATGTGGAGATGTCAAGTATCGTCCTTAATTGTCATCGTCATCGTTGGAAGGTTTAGAGTTATCGTCGGTTGTATTATTCTCGTCGTCGTCGTCGTCGTCGTCGTCGTCGTCGTCGTCGAAGATCCTCGGCTGCGCTGGTAAGCCTTCGCAGTTCCCTTTCCCGTCGTCGCTCTCGGACACTAGAGAGCTTAAGCATACAGACGTTTTAGAGCCACGGACGGCGATTGAATTCAATAGCATTTTGCATTCAAAACAATGATAATGAGCAATTTAAAATTCCAAGAGCAAAGAGAACGCCGTCGTCGTTCTACAGAAGACGTCATTGAGAGCATTTTCACGTTCTTGAGACGACGGGAACTTCTAGAACGTTGAGGCCTGTCATCGTTGTTTTACTACAATAGACATGCTTTTAAAGTAGACTGAAACTTGTATTTTAAAGGGGATAATTTTTTTACATTACAATATAAAATAAAGGATCTGTATTTTTATATAAAGATGAAATTTAAGCTTATAAGCTAACAGTTTAGATATGTGATTATTCATAGCCTTTGTTTTGGTTAAAATAGTCTTTTCAAAGAATACGCGGTTCAGTAGTTCTGTATTGTATTCCTGTTCTTCCGGTCACCGTCCGTGTCTCAAAAACGCCTAATAATGCTTAAGCTCTCTACTAGGTCGTTGAGCCAACCACCTCCTGTACGTCTCCAGTCTGGCACCTTGCCCCCACTTCAGCGTCCTCTCCCGTAGCAAGGCTAATAAATAAATGGACATATAAAAATTAATAATATAAAAACATAAAATATAAAAATATTTAAAAAAATAAACAAAAAATAAATGGAAAGTAAAAGATAAAGATAAAAGAAAAAAAGAAGAAAAAAGTGAAAAAATAAATCCGAAACCTTACACGTTCATCGAATTAAAATTAACATTACCTTGATCCTCCTCCATGGCTTCTCCAAAGAGGTCGACTTCTCCAAAGAGGTCGACTTCTCGAATATAGAACGGCCTCCTTCGCTAAAACTTGGTTAAAAATAAAAAAATTGTTAAATTCTTAGGCCTTTCATTAATTTCTAGATTAAAGTAGACTAATAAGTGGAAGCTTGCACATCGAACAAACGTGTTTTGAATATTCAGGAAGGAAAATTTTACAACGAAACCACCGCTGAACTTAATCTTTCACTTCTACGCTCGTGTACCTTGCAAACTTAACCACTTGAAGCCGGACCGTGCAAAGACAAACTGTGTGCCCGCTGAGGCACGCATGCGTACTGGAACTTAAATGTCGTACTACGCGTTTCAAGAACATTTTTAAGTAACATTTTCAACTTACATTTTCAACTAAGCAAATCATGTTAATAAGTTAAGTAATTACTAGCTATACTCGTAAAGTATATAGTACTTTGCAAGTTCAGTGTCATTGTCGTTTGTATTGTCGTTCTCGTCGTTAATTGTCATCATCGGAAGGTTTAGAGTTATCGTCGTTATTAGTCATCGTCGGTTGTATTGTAGATCGTCGGCTGCGCCGGTAAGCCTTCGCAGTTCCCTCTCCCGCCGTCGCTCCCGGTCACTAGGTCGTTGAGCCAACCACCTCCTAATCGTCCACGGCCCACGCTGTCCAGCTCACACGCCATCCAACAATTTTGATCACGTGGTGCATTTATTCCGTATCACGTGGTACATTCAAATGGACCTCCAACGTTTGTTTCCGCTATGACATTTTACCACTAGTGATTTCGATAATATAAATAAATATTTTGAAATATGGATGAAGCGCGATCAGGTAAAGGCATAACTGAAAAACGTAAACGGCGTTCTCTGATCTGAAAAAATTTTATTTTCGAGCTTTCGACCACCAGTCTGTGGCCTTCGACAGGAAGAAGGAGAATAAAAAAGAAAGTGTTTTATAATATTTACATGTGGTTATAAATAAATTAAAAGTGACAGCTAATTGTGTACGTGGTATATCGGTATGTGATATATAAACTATTTGCGGTATCGCTTGTTCGTTAGGATAGAGTATTGGCCCGGTAATAGCTTCGCGTTGTTGTCTGCGTTTTCAGTAATAGCGGTATGCCAAGACTCAAGTGATTTTCTGATTCGGTAATTCCCTTTGTCAATTACGTGTCGTTCTCAAAATCTATTGCGTGTCCTTGTTTCCATGAGTGGTTAACGATGTTGGATCCTTGTGTGTAGTTTTTAACGTTTCTGATGTGTTCCTTCTTCCTCGTTTCAAACGATCGTCCTGTTTCTCCAATATAATTCCAAGAACATTGCTTGCATGGTATCTTGTATACTACGTCAATTTGTTGTTCCACGGGGATCCTGTATTTCGGTGATGGAAATTGTTGTTGTAAAGTTTGTAAAGGTTTGGTGGTAACGTGGATGTCATGTTTACGTAAAGTTCGTTGTAGTTTTCGGTTAGTCCTTTAATATATGGAAGGACAGCATAACTGTGTGGACTAGATGACTC
This sequence comes from Corallium rubrum, assembly GCA_964035015.1. NCBI lineage: Eukaryota > Metazoa > Cnidaria > Anthozoa > Scleralcyonacea > Coralliidae > Corallium > Corallium rubrum. The sequence goes on from OZ036015.1 coordinate 5,085,914, forward strand.
GACATGTCTGAAGAACATCCCGACTAACTCTTCTGGTGACGGTGTCATGACAGTAGAGGTGACAGTGTTTCTGACTGTTGAAATAAATTTGCTGGGATAGCCATTGGATTTAAGCGCGTTGTTTATGTGATCGAGTTCTTGATTTTTCCTTCTTCTGTGTTTGGTAGTGTTATTGCCTCTGTGAATCAGTGTTCGTGCAGTGCTTGTTTTGTGTTGCTTGTCGTGGTGGGAATTAAAATCTATATACTTAGATTTTAATTCCCACCACGACAAGCAACACAAAACAAGCACTGCACGAACACTGATTCACAGAGCAATAACACTACCAAACACAGAAGAAGGGAAAAATCAAGAACTCGATCACATAAACAACGCGCTTAAATCCAATGGCTATCCCAGCAAATTTATTTCAACAGTCAGAAACACTGTCACCTCTACTGTCATGACACCGTCACCAGAAGAGTTAGTCGGGATGTTCTTCAGACATGTCGAGTCATCTAGTCCACACAGTTATGCTGTCCTTCCATATATTAAGGGACTAACCGAAAAACTACAACGAACTTTACGTAAACATGACATCCACGTTACCACCAACCTTTACAAACTTTACAACAACAATTTCCATCACCGAAATACAGGATCCCCGTGGAACAACAAATTGACGTAGTAATACAAGATACCATGCAAGCAATGTTCTTGGAATTATATTGGAGAAACAGGACGATCGTTTGAAACGAGGAAGAAGGAACACATCAGAAACGTTAAAAACTACACACAAGGATCCAACATCGCTAACTACTCATGGAAACAAGGACACGCAATAGATTTTGAGAACGGACACGTAATTGACAAAGGGAATTACCGAATCAGAAAATCACTTGAGTCTTGGCATACCGCTATTACTGAAAACGCAGACAACAACGCGAAGCTATTACCTGGCCAATACTCTATCCTAACGAACAAGCGATACCGCAAATAGTTTATATATCACATACCGATATACCACGTACACAATTAGCTGTCACTTTTAATTTATTTATAACCACATGTAAATATTATAAAACACTTTCTTTTTTATTCTCCTTCTTCCTGTCGAAGGCCACAGACTGGTGGTCGAAAGCTCGAAAATAAAATTTTTTCAGATCAGAGAACGCCGTTTACCTTTTTCAGATAAATAAATATATTACATGTAGTAAATAGGTGTAGCAATAACAGGTATAAACTAGTTAGTATAGGTAATCATATGATATGAGTGCAATTAATGATTTTACACTACGAGTGATATTTGAAAATTGATCCAAAATTGCACGAGCCGTAGGCGAGTGCAATTTGGCTCAATTTTCAAATATCACGAGTAGTGTAAAATCATTAATTGCATGAGCAAAATCATATGATTACTTGTTTATTATATGCATGACAAAATTACGATATCTATCTTAATTACAGTCAAAAAATTTTGTCTTAATTTGAATGTTTATTGGCCATACAACCACAGACAATCTTAAAACGTTATTCAAAGCAGTGAATTAATTTTTCTTTCTGGCAACTAACTATAAGTAATCACAAACTTCAAAACCAATTTACAATTACCTGAAGTGTCAATCCTTGTCCTACGCCTTGTAATAATTCGCGCGTTTGAAAACATCTTGTTTCGTTACAACTGGACAACAAACAGTTTCACTTATGGTGAGCAGATGTTACGTGTATTGATCATCAAATATTTACATGAAATTTTCAGTTGGAAGTGTTCCACAAGTCGTTGGAAAAGTCAAAATCTTTCAATTTGAAAATACGCCGCCATTTTGAATTTTATTTTTTACCACTGTTACCATGGTAACATTAATTTGCACTCCGGAGAGTGCAATTAATGAGGGTAATAGAACGACGAGGAGTGCTATTAATGCCGAAATCATATGAGTGATTACAAAATCGACCGACCGCGAAGCGGAAGGTTGATTTGTTAATCACGAGTATGATTTGGCATTAATAGCACGACTCAATTCGTGCTATTACCCATTAATTATATATCCTTCTGTAATCAGGTCATGTCCTCGTCTTCTTTGTGTTCGACAGCGCAAATACTTCATAGTAGCCCAACTTTTGGGTTCTAGACCTAGGCCTCTCAACATGGCGCAAAAAATGCAAATTTCAGGCGGCCATTTCTTTTAATATATGGAGACTCGGCGAGGAGTTTTTAATAATAAAGTGAATTTATGAGGAGTTCATACAATTATATGTGAGGAAAAACCGGCAGTTATTGATAAAGAATGACAAGAACCAGAAATGTGAGTAATTTCGTGCTGTTTGTCTTTACTTTATAGCGTGTTTATACGCATGTATTTATAAACACACTCATGCAGTTTAAGTTTACTGTATTTCACCAAGTGTTGCTACTTTACTGACTAAAATATTTAAGAAATACCCGAGTGCCAATCTGGGTAATAATTTGTTTTTAATTTGTTGGGGACACGACACTGTTTTCTAAACGTATACAAGAAAATACAAATTTAAATTCTATATTTTAATATTTAAAATCCTCCATTTTTTAATTTTTTGAAAAGTCCCAGAAAATCCTACAGCTGGGTGCCGAACTGTGATTGGACAATTTTGATTGATAGCTTGCTTGATTTCTATTGGCTGAAGCAGGTGTGCGATTACAGCTACAGCAAGAGTGCGATTAATGCTCAAATCGCACTCCTCTAAACCAATGAAATTGCAGCATTTGAGCCTGATTGCAGAAGGATATATAATTAATGAGGGTAATAGAACGACGAGGAGTGCTATTAATGCCAAAATCATATGAGTGATTACAAAATCGACCGACCGCGAAGCGGGAGGTTGATTTGTTAATCACGAGTATGATTTGGCATTAATAGCACGACTCAATTCGTTCTATTACCCATTAATTATATATCCTTCTGTAATCAGACTATTTAATATTGACGTTTTTAATAAAGTTTAAAGACAAACAAAACAAAGAATTTCAGTGAATTGAATTTACTGGATTTCTGCCAACAATTTTGAACAAACGACGATTAAAAACAACGATTTTACAATAATTTAATCAAGTGTAACAACAATGTTCAAACCGTTTCCGGTATATGAAAAAATAAATCACATGACCAGAGTCGCGTGACAATATGCTGTTCAGCCAGAGCTGTTCAGCCAAGTTGAAAGTTCACTAGTTCAGTCCAGTCTATTCTGAGTCTGAATCAAAGATAATTGTTCGACGTCGGTTTATTGGAGCCGATTGATCTGTGTTTGCCGAATGATTTGAAATGTTGAACACACAGTTGTTGTAGGCGATCGTGACAGGAGCCAGCGACGATGAAACTGGGTTTTTAGCTGTTAGAACGTCACTGCCGACAATGGACGAAATCACTGACTGAACACCTTGAAGAACACCTGGTTGAAGAGGAGCACTGAATGTAGTGGATCTGGCGATTTGCTGGGCAACTTGAACTGGGACAATTGATGTGTCACTTTGGATGTGTCCAGGAGCTGTGAACGACGATGCAGATGTCGATGAAACGGCGGTTGCTGTTGTTTTCGAAGCGGCGTAACCACTGATGATATGGGACAGCTCTCTGCGTTCTTCTTCACTGATTACATCGTAATCGTTTAGGGATGCCTCTGAAGCATGACCAGTGATTTCTTTGATTTTGTAGCGAGGTTGTCCAGCTGATTTTAACTTTTGAACGACAGTTTTCCTCGTGCTGTGGTTTGTCAGCTTTTTTGCCGTCGAGCTTTCTAGCGACGAAGTCATCCTTGGCATTATTTTTCCAATTGTATTCTGGCCCATTCGTATTTTTGTGTACCAAACATCGCGATTTTTTGGACGTTGGATTATGGACAGATAGAGTGGCCCTTGGTTTTGCATTGGTGCAGGGCGTTTGCAGAGCCATAACTTGAAAAGCCGCACTGGATCTCGAGGACCACCATTAGTGCTCCACATAACTTGGTTGGTGCTTCTTCTGGCGACTTGAAGTCCACCGCTTCTTGTTTTGGTTGGATTTTCAGAAAATATGACGGATTCTGATCCATCGTCGTGCTTACGAAGGGTAAAATCTTCGACGTATGCATCGTAGTGGTCTTGTCTGCCTCGTAAGCCCATTTGCTCCGATAAACACTTGAAATTCGCATTTGTCAATGACACAGCCGAATGATCTCCAAGCGAACCATTTTTCCAAAGCATTTCTTCCTCACTTCGGGTAAGAGCTTCTGCTTTTTTTGGACGTTTACCCATGCCTTGGTGTCGTAGATTTGCTGCTTTGGCGTTGAGTGTCTCAATTGACTGGTAAAAATGCCTTGACGTGATAATACTTTCGCCATAGCCTTTGTCTTTGAGGTAGCGGTCAATGGCAGCCTGCATCACGCGAAGACTTTCTGGCTCGTAATCCCTTCCATTCACTGTTTTCACCTCGGCATAAAATTTGGCAAGGATCTTATCCAATTGAGCGTAAGGAAAAAGTTCAATTGCCTGACTTATCCCTCGAGATAAAGACCATTTTGACCATACATTCATCCATGTTTTTGTGGACCGCTCTGTTTATTTTGACATTCGAGTTTTTTATCTCTTCAATGTCGACCTCAGATAAGTTGGGAAACCTGCTCGTATTTGGTTCAGCAACATTAGACTGAACTTGTGTACTTTCTTCTCCAAGGAGTGGTAAGTTTTCTTTATTTAAATCACATATATAATTCAATAAGTCAAAATTTGGCGATTCAAATTCCTCCATTTTGATATTTAAAAAAAAAACCAGGAAAACAAAATTCATACTTTGTATCCTTAACTGTGATTGGCCAGTTGTGAGAGTTAGACTGATTTTTATTGGCTAAAACAAGGGTGCGATTACAGCTCTGAAAGAGTGCGATTAATGCTCAAATCGCACTCCTCTAAACCAATGAAATTACAGCATTTGGGCCTGATTGCAGAAGGATATATAATTAACGATATAATTGCACTCCTCTTAGCCAATCAGATTGCAGTAATTTTGTCACGCATATAATAATAGCAATAACAGTTATAAACTAGTTATAGCAATAACAGTTATAAACTAGTTATAGCAATAACAGTTATAAAGAACAATATAGATAATTATGAAGATATATTTACAATTATAATAATTCAATTACACAGTATGGTAATACAAGTTGATGTATACTTGATGAAATATACTAAATACTCGTATATTACTTAGTTGCCCCTGCTTACATTGATTATGAATATACATTACTACTGTTTCCTCTTCTGAAGTAAACATCCCAACCTGGGAGGCGGGAGAGTTTCGTGGGGTGGTCAGTCGTGGAGGTGGTGGTGGTGGTGGTGGTGATGGAGGTGATTGTGGTTGTTGAGGAGGTGAGGCGCTTTAATACTTGAACCACAGACTCAGATGGCTGGTTTGCGGCGGTGTGCCTTCTCAATTGCCTCTCCCGCCGTCGCGCTCGGACACTAGCGAACTTAAGCAGCTGACGTTCTTGAGCCACGGACGGGAACCGGAAGTAAAGGAAAATTGTTTAGGTCGTACTGCGCATGTCATTACGTTCGTGTTCAGAACGACGGACGTCAGAACGCCACTTTTGCCGTTTCTGAGAGAACGTCAAACAAAAAGCAGAGAAAGATTGTGTAAGTAAAAGGTTTTTTAATGAGTTTACAATTGATTTTGCATAGAAAACATCTATACAGTGTTTTGAATGCCTGTTGAAGAAATGTCTTTGCTTTAAACAGGAAAGCTATTATGGAATGGACCGAACGACATGATGTATTATTTTGACGAGAAATTCTGGCTGTTGATCTTTTCAAAACCAAAAAAAAAACTATTTTCCGAGCTGAGCTGTGGGCGAAGATTGCAGAGAACTTGAACGGATACGAGAATCCAAAATTTAATGTGTCGAAAAGAGCTGTTAGGGACCGATTCGGAATTATTTCAGCCAAGCACAGAAAGAAGACAACAGAAGAGGCAAAGGCATCGGGTATAGCAGTAGAACAAACTGAATTAGATGTGCTTCTGGAAGAAATCAGTGAACGGGAAAAACTAGCGGAGGAAGAGGGTGCCGGGGAGAAAAAGAAGGCAGTAGATGAAAAGCTTAAAGTCGCTGATATTAGACAAACCGCTATGGAAAGTCTGGCAGAAAGAAAAAAGAGAAAGATCGGCGAAGATACAGTCAGTACAAAATCAAGAAAATCTGTATCTACCGTAATTGACTTCCTCAGAGAAAAAGGGCAACAGCAGTTACTACTAAAAGAACAAGAAATCGAACTGAAAAAGCAACAACAAGAACTTGAAAGCCATAAGAATGCAACCGAAGTAGAAAAACATGAATCTATGATGCAGATGATGCCAAGCAGCATCAACAGATGCAACAACAGATGCAACAACAGCAGCAACAACAACAAGAACAGGTGAACAATTTTCAAATGTTGATTGCACAACAAAACCAAATGCTTATGGGATTTTTTGATAAATTACAGCAAAAATAACTTTGTAGAACTTTGTTTTCCTGTATGTTGTTGCATATCTGCCCTTGTTTAATATCTTTGCTATTAATTTTTTGTTGTTGTTTTAATTTATATTGAAATGTTTGCTATTAAAGAGGTTTGATAGTTGTTTGTAGATATTAACACCTTGATTATATAGTTCATTTCTATTTTTATAAAAAAGAAGTTGCAGTGTTATAATAGACCCTAGGAAAGAATATACTAGGGTGTTGAAATGAAAACAGATATTTAATACTACAAGTTACATCAAATAAACTAAAACAATGTATTGTGCAAAAATCTGTGTCATTTCATTGCCATCGTTTATTGACACTTGTTGCTTGTTGCTGGGTTGTCTCTTTGTGTACAAATAACTGCTAAATCAATATATATATATATATATATATATATATATATATATATATATATATATATATATATATATATATATATACAGGGTGTATCAAAAAAAAGGCTACCCTTAGAAAATATAATTAACATTCTTTTCAAATAACCTATTGTATATTGACAGCCCTGGACACCTCTGAAGTCACGGATGCGTAAAAAACAAATGGTCGTATACACCTGGGAAATTACGATAACTTCTAAACGTATGAAGGAGCATAACTGAAATAAAAATGTTAATTATATTCATATCAGTTCGATTAAAAATGGTTCAACTGACCACAGAGCAACGCGTATGTGTCCAGGGCTGTGAATATACAATAGGTTATTTGAAAAGAATGTTAATTATATTTTCTAAGGGTAGCCTTTTTTTTGATACACCCTGTATATATATATATATATATGTATATATGTATATATGTATATATATATGTATATATGTATATATGTATATATGTATATATGTATATATGTATATATGTATATATGTATATATGTATATATGTATATATGTATGTATGTATATATATATATATATATATATATATATATATATATATATATATATATATTTATTTATTTATTTATTTATTTGTTAAAACTGAATATACATTGCTACTTCAAGTTTCATGCCCGTAGGCAATCTTCAGGCAAAAGTGGAATCCGTTAGTTCATTGAACTGTTTGCTGACGCATGCGCATAGTCTTGCGTAAGTTGGCGTGACTTCTTTTTCTTCGCGCGGTGGATATTTCCCGCCAAAAATCTTCTCTGCTGGCGGCACTTGGAAAAGACTTCACATCTTTTGTTCAGCAAGTTCTTCTTGTCGGCTTTCAAGATGTACAACTTCTCGTAGTTGCAGAGATTACATCGTTTTCCTCCGATTGCGTACGATGCAGCACGTCTTAAGATTGACCAGCTAATGTTATAAGGCCGTCCGCTTTGCTTCAAACCCCACACATATTTTGACAACTCCGTTTCGTTCGAGTACGTCGTGTTTTTAAGGGATTTCTGATGGTTTCTAAAGCGTTCTTTGAAATTATCGGCGGTCATGCCGATGTATCTCTTTGTTTCACCATTATCTCTTGCAACCACCTTCGCTTGGTAAACGACGCTACTGATCAAGCAATTACCCCGTAGCGGACATTCGTCTTTCTTTCTGCAGTTGCATTTGTTTTCTGGTGGGGTTGCTGCTGATTTCGAGAGAATCTTGGTGTTGTGGGCTGATATGACGCTTTTCAAATTATTTATGCAGCTATAACTAACTTTTACCGTATTTCTATTAAAGATCTTGTGGAGGGCGTTTGACCTAAGAAAGTGGATGTCGATGAGGTGTAGGAAATCTTTACCGATGTTGGTCTTAACATTCCTGCTGTAGGGGGGATTGAACCATATGATATTTCTTCGCCGTTTTCTTCCGCATGTGTCCGATATGTCGTTTTCGTTGTTGCTGTTAGTATATCGTAAAGTGGTATGGAAGTTGCTGCGATGGAGTGTGTTTTCATAGAGCGGTACAGATTCTTCGAAGGATTGCTGATCGGATGAAAGTCGCGAGATTCGTTTGTTGATTGATGTTGGTAGTTGCTTTATGATTGATGGTGGATGGTTAGAATGACTGTTGATATAAAGAGGCTCGTTGTTGGTGGTTGCAAGAGATAATGGTGAAACAAAGAGATACATCGGCATGACCGCCAATAATTTCAAAGAACGCTTTAGAAACCATCAGAAATCCCTTAAAAACACGACGTACTCGAACGAAACGGAGTTGTCAAAATATGTGTGGGGTTTGAAGCAAAGCGGACGGCCTTATAACATTAGCTGGTCAATCTTAAGACGTGCTGCATCGTACGCAATCGGAGGAAAACGATGTAATCTCTGCAACTACGAGAAGTTGTACATCTTGAAAGCCGACAAGAAGAATTTGCTGAACAAAAGATGTGAAGTCTTTTCCAAGTGCCGCCACCAGAGAAGATTTTTGGCGGGAAATATCCACCGCGCGAAGAAGAAAAAGAAGTCACGCCAACTTACGCAAGACTATGCGCATGCGTCAGCAAACAGTTCAATGAACTAACGGATTCCACTTTTGCCTGAAGATTGCCTACGGGCATGAAACTTGAAGTAGCAATGTATATTCAGTTTTAACAAACAAATAAATAAATATCTGCTCTACCAAAAAGTATTGAGCACTCTTCGAGCTATACGCAACAAAATCTGGTTTATCTGGTTTTCCTATATATATATATATATATATATATATATATATATATATATATATATATATATATATATATATGACATATATATGTATATATATATATATTGATTTAACAGTTATTTTTACATCACAGATCAATGCAAGAATACAAAAATGTGCAAAATATATTTGGCATATAAGACCAACTTTTGCACAGTACTGCAAAACAACACAGTACTAATGTAAATATTATATATACAATATATAATAGCTTTAAATGTTGATATATATATATACAATATATATATATATATATATATATATATATATATATATATATATATATATATATATATATAATATTATATATATATATTAACATTTAAAGTTATGTCGATATATGTAGCACAGTTTACCATTATTTGTAATAAGAAAGATAGTAGGAAGACATTCAGTTCTACTAAAATGCAACTCTCAAATGTTAAAATAACTCAAATGTTACATTTTTAGAGTTTTGGAGTTCCTGTGTTTTGTACTTCTTAAAAATAATATTGTTTGTTAGTTGTATCAATCAAAGTTCATTAGGTAAAGTACTCTTGCAATGTGGGTGGTGCCAAATCAAAGTACTTTGAAGTTTGGTTTCCGTAGAGACATGTTAAGGCATTTCTGATAAGGGCACAAACAACATACATTTTACCAACGCTGCTCATTCCAATTTTAAGGTTTTTCTTGAAGTCGAGGAACTTGAAGTAGTTCACTATGTCCCCAAACAGCCACTCTACTGATACTCTAGTTGCACTCATGGATGCATTAAACAGCCTCATTTGGTCTGTAAGAATTGCTTCCCTAAATGGTGCCTGAAGGCGAAGCCTGAGGGGGTAGGCAGGGTCCCCATATATACACATTGGCTGGTTTGTTGTAGAGAAGGCATGTTGCTCTAAAACTTGAAGAAGGCCAGAATCTGCCAGCATCCCAGAATCATGTCGTCGTCCCTCTAAAATATAATATATCTTTTTGTAAACTTACAAATAGAATGGTAAAAATAGTTAGGTAGTTTTATTCACGTACCTACTGGTCCATAAAGATTAGCAATAATCCCATTTGGCAAAACAACAGACTGGAACTTAAGTGCGTGGACCCTTTTATGTCCATTATAAACAACTCTTTGATTAGTTCTTGGTTTGCATATTGGACGAACGGTTCCATCAATAAAACCAAAGCAGTTTTGGAGTGGAGCTCCTTTTTGATGAATTGGATAAGCATATAGTTCTAAAAGGTTGGGGTTCAAGAGGTAGTTATTCCATTCTGTAATACGATGACAGTGAGTGTCAAATATATAGTTTAGTACTTGATTGGTAATCATGCAAAGTTCTGGAACAGATCTGCCAAACAATGGTATCATGTCCCCATATCTGCATGGGTAAGCAAAGCGCTTCAGGAGCATGCACAACCCTTCCATACCACTAGCGACACTTCTTTGGTGTGTTCTAAAGACAGGTGGAATATTTAAAGCCTGGGCTAAAACTGGAAGGTCGTTTTTTTCTACTCTAAAATTAGCTCTGCATTCAGCTTCCTCAGTTTGGTCAAGGTCGAACCGTGGATATGTCTTATATGAAAAATCAGGATTCTTGGAAGAGTAAAGATCGTATAGAACAATGAATTCCTCCTCGGAGATTAGGCAATCATCGTAAGCGTATAACAAAAGCTCGCGTAACTCTCTGAAAGACATGTTGTTTTTTAAGATGGTCGCCGTCTTCGATCGCTTTTGCTTAATTACTTCGTTTTCGCGCGAAAACGGCGTTCTCGACCCAGGCCGCCGCTCTCAAAACTGCCGTCCGTGGCTCAAGAACGTCAGCTGCTTAAGTTCGCTACTAGGTCGTTGAGACAACCGCTTCCTGTGTCTTTCGAGTCTGGGACCCGCCCCCCCCCCCCCTTCTGATGAAGGTCTGCGTCAATTGGTGTTACCACAAATTTGTGCTTCTAAGTTATACTACTTTATAATTGTAAGTCATTACATCGGGAGATTTCTCCACAGGCGGGAACTTTAGTGTCATCGTTTTTCCCCCATAATGTAACAGAAAAAAGAAAAAGATTAATAATGTTATTAATGCTATCATCAAAAGCTTGATGGCATAGAAGATGGCACCCTGCTTAGCGTAAAGGGTCAGGTGAATCATTTAATACGCGAGGCAAAAGATCCAAAAAACCTTTGTAGGCCCTAGGTTGTTTCCGGGTTGGCAACCATGGATATAAACAATCACCTGGCTAAACATGTTCATATTTTAGTTTCTCTCTGATCGTCATCCCTCTGTCCTTTTTGATTCTCTTCCTTTCCTCTAATTCCTGCATGCTAAATCATGCATACGATTGAAATAAATGTTGATCTTTTAATATTTAAACATTTTACTTTAAAAAATCAAATAATATAAATGTAAATTATTTTAAGATTTCAGTCTCGCTACAAAATTCAAATTTCCCACCATTTTGAAGAGCCAATGAGGTAATACATCCACAAAAGAAATCAAATATTTAGTGTATTACATATATAAAGTATGCAAAGAACACTGTATATAATAGTAAAGGACATACAACATATAATAAGGACATTTCGAATATATTAACCAACCTTAATACAACTAAATCACTTGGTCCTGATAAAATACCTGGAAAACTATTAAAGGATTCAAAGGACCTGGTAGCACCTTATTTAACATTGATTTTTAACCAATCTTTAACTTTGGGCACTTTTCCAAATGACTGGAAACAAGCTTGTGTCGCGCCTATTCATAAATCCGGTAGTAAAGAAGAATGCGGAAATTACAGACCAATTTCTGTGTTGTCAGTGGTTTCAAAAATTTTTTAAAAATTAGTTTGTATCACATGTTGACACGTCACCCTCGGGATTGCTTCGCCTAAACTGATACGGTAAACAAGTTGTCATCAAAATCTCAATGGCTTTAGTTTTGCTTGGGAAAATTACGTCTAAAGTGAAGGGACACCACGTGTTCCAGTCTGACAGTTCTATCCATGACAAGTTTGTGTGCTACCCTGAACCTAGTAATCGCCACAGTAAGGATCAAAATGCCATTATTGTAAAGAAAAGGAACGTCCAGTTTGACGGACACGAGGATATTGTCATTGGTCACGTCCCTGAGACTTTGTCCTGCGTCATTTGTCCAATGTTAAAAGACGGCACAATTACAAGTATGAGTGAAGTGACTGGCGAAGCGAGGAGAGCCCCAGAAGGTACATGGGTTCTTTGCGGCGGCATTGAATTACGATGTGTTTACTTTATATTTGGGGACAAGAAGCACAAAGTCGATGTAAACAAATTTGGCGACCTATTTTGGCCTTTTAATCTCTGCATGTTTATTTATTTCAATGGCTTGTATACTATTTTCTTGGGTGCCTATTGATATAGGTTCTGCTTTACGACCCTCTATGTGTGGACCTTGAGTCCACTAAAAGCAATGTCGCTACAAAGAAAAGCAGATATGGACACCTCCGACGTCGTTTAATTTTTGTAGAAGTATACTTACAGGTGTTAGATAGGCCACTTGTAGTTGGCCATCTGGCGCCTCAGCCGTGACCATGAGTTCCACGATCTTCCTGGGGTGCTATATATGAACAAAAGAAAAACCAATTAAAAATTTTGTATAAAATACATCAGTAGATTTTTTTGCTCACTTGTGAGATCAATCAGGTGATCAATACCTGAAATAATATTCATTTTTGCAAGCATCTAGTGTACATTTATTAAAATGACAATATAACATATTTTGTAACATCGTTTGAAAGAATTTTTTTCTTTGTTAAATAACAAAAAGTACATAGTACTTACACATTCAGTTGTGGTAGTGGTGGTAGGTGGGGATGCATCCTCGTTCCCAGCGCCTCCTCGGTACACTGGAAAATCGGAGGCCCTGGTCAGATGAAAACCGGATGTCCTAGATTCTAGGACATTGAGTCATTGAATATATCACATCGCCCTGGGTGCGAACATGGACATAGTATAACGAAACAAACGAGATACACTCATATATTTGAAGAAAAGCTGCTTTATTATGACGTCCGAAAGCTTTGGTGTTTACTGTTCTTCCCGCTGGACAAAATAACACAATTTCGCTTACCGAAATGCTATTCAAAGGTAGGTTGTTTACGAACATAATTTGCCGTCGCCGACGAATGAGTCACCGAGTCACGCTACGTCTAAAATTGTTCGATTTTGAGAGTTAAATGATGAAACTCATCGCAGTTCCGACTCGCTTTATGAATCCTACCTTGTTGACTTTATTTGTAGACTTTTTCGGTGTTATCTGAGCGATAATCTTCACTCTATTCACACCGTTGTTTGACAGTTGAAAATATATTTGCTCACTTCCTGTTTTCGACAATAGCCTTCGTCCAGCCAATCACACGCTTCAATCGTTTTCATCTGACCAGGGCCTCCGATTTTCCAGTGTACCGAGGAGGCCCTGGGAACGAGGATGTGGGGATGAGGGTGATTGATGTGGTGATAAAGGTGGTGGTAGTGGAGATGAAGGTGGTGGAGGTGGTAATGGGGATGAAGGTGGTGGAGGTGGTAATGGTGCCAAACATTTGGAGCAAGGTTTTCTTGATCTCCACTGGCAAGGAGGCGGGATCGGCAGGCGGTGGGATGTCGGTTGTGGTGGTGGTGGTGATGTGGAGGCGGTGGTGGTGGTGGTGGTGGTGATGGTTGGGTTGCGTCGGGTTCTTCTTCTCGGAGAGGCGGCGCCTTCGAAAGCGTGTGGCTCGGCCTTGGAATCTTTGAGTACTTGGCCACTTTCACAAGCTCCCTGGTGTTCTCGCCCACGTTGTAATCTCTGGCGGCCGTCCTGGTTGAGTGAGTCATTTGTGCCGCCAGAGATTCCTTAGACAGAGATGTTGTGGGGTCGGCGTGATGTTTAGACACTGTTGATTTACAGATTCTCTAGGAGGTAGATCTCAATTGGGATATTAAGTCCTGTTTCTTCCGCCTGTCGCTTTTTAATTTCCTGTCATTTTATACTTAATTGTTCTATTTATGTATATATGTTTTTATTTGCGACAAATATATTAAATCAAATCAAAATCAAATGGTGGATCTCTTTAATGGTCCCTGAAATGGCAAAAGTTGAAGCCAGCCTTCTTTGGGTGGTAGAGGTGGTGGCAAACATTGAAGGCCAGCCTTCCAGTGTTTCCACAGCCAAAATTTTTATTTCCTCTTTTATAGCTTGAAATTTCCATTTTTTTGGCCAAATTTCCTTCCAAAAATCTCTTTATTTCCTTTCATTTTCCCTTGCAGACGTCTATCAAAATTCATATTTTTTTAGCTCTGTGCGTCATCCTGGTATTAAAAAATCAGTACCACACGGCTATTTAGCTACTGTAGCGCAGTTGTGCATGTAAACAATGTTAGTATATACTTGTAGAATAGACTAGCGTTTGCAGGCTCCTTAATCTAAAATCACTTTTTTAGCATTTTAGCTTTAATAAAATATATACACATTTAATAGACCTACAACCTTTTCAAAATAATCACAATCCCTTAGCTTCGGTTTAACCCGTGTCTCTCGTCGGTCGTCTCAATATTCACTATTCAATAATATAATAAAATGTCTTGGTTGAATTGTAACTTGAATCCCAAAATGTATATATTATATACTATATATTAAAAATTTAAAACTGTTTTCATCCTGGATAGTTTTTGCCAGCAGTGCCAGTGCATGGTTTACTAATTCTACTGTACATGAGTCTTCCTCAGTCAAATTACTCAAATAGTTTCTCCAAGAACTTTTTTCTCAGTTCCTTAGCTTCCCCGTCGGTGGCATTGGATTTCATTTCAGAAATCAGATCCAGTACTTGCTTAGTTGGTTTTAGACCAGCTGCAGTATAGTTCCCATTTTTCATGGCCAACTTGCAGTGTAGCAGGGAAACCAGTGAAGAGGATTTCAAACGTGTACGATCGTCTGTCTTGATTCTCTTCAGCAGACTGAACATTCTCTCAACAGCAGCATTGGAGAAAGGAAAAGAGGCAACAAGTTCAACAAATCTTGTCAGATTTGGATACTTTGGCTCTCCTGACGAGATCTTGGCATCTTTGACGATCAACCAGTATTCCTCCCATTTGAGATCAGGAGTGAGCTTCTCTTCAAACACATGCTCCCTCCATTCACCATCAAGCTTTTTGGTATCTAAGACGGTATTGAGATACGGTAGCTTCTTGACAACTTCTGCCAGGGAAGGGGGAACACGAGCTGCAGCATTTCGAGGCAAAGTGCACTGGACGACATCATGTATCTCAGCTTCTAAATCAAACTTTCGCAGGATCTGCTTAATACTTTCGATGAGAAAGTTCCTGCAATTCATTAGAAAATTATGCACGTCAGCATGATCCTCTCCTGTGACTTCTTTAATTTCATGTAGGGTTGCGGTGGCTGCCAAACCAACGTAGGTTTTATCCAGTGGAAGTTGGAAACCAACGTTTGATGGATCGATATCTTTCGGGTTGGTGGCTTTTACTTTACATAGGGCACCTCCATGAAATCACTTGAAATGGATCGGATCAGCCCCTCTACTTCTTCTTTAAGATTTTGTAAAAGAGGCCTTTCCCCTTGAAAAAGACGATTGAAGTCGTTGAATCTCTGAAGTTGGTAACTTAAGAATTCCAGGTAAGCCAAGGTATACTTGTTCTGGAGTGATTTGAGGATGCGGTCATTCGAATGCGTTGGATCCTCATTGGCAACAAGCACAAAATAATTTTGCAATGCTATGTACTGTTCCAAAATGCGGTTGACACATGCCTCCAATGAAAGCCATCTCGTTTGTGCAGGTGCGAGCAACTTGTGGGGCTCAACTTTAAAGAACTCTTGAAACTCCTTGTAGGTATCTTGCCTTTTCGAGGAGCGACTGAAATGAGCAAATACATCTCGACACAAATCTTCCAAGCCTTTTGGCAATTGTAGGGCTGCCTTAGAAGATACTAAGTGAATCAGGTGACATGAACACTTTACTGTGACAACATCTGGGAACTCTGCCCTTAGAAGTTGGGAAACGGAATTATACTCCCCGAACATAACGTTGCAGGTGTCAGAAGAATAGCCAATGATATTATTCATTGGAACATGCAGATCGCTGAATGATTGCTTAACTGCTGCGTATATGCCTTTCGCCGTCCCATCTTCGACTTCAACCATATCAAGCAACAACTTCTTCGTCTGGAAGCTTTCCATGTCAAAATAGGTAGCTAAAATGGCAAGCTGCTTGGCTGTACTCTTATCAGTTGTTTCGTCAATAATAAAACTGAACTTTCGAGAGCGCAATGCTGACACAGCTTCGTTTAGATAATCAAAGCCAAGGACTTGTCGTATCACATTGGTTGCTTTCTGCTTACCGAGGGTAGCATTCTTGAGAGCATTATCAAGCGGGAAAAGGGATCGGAGAAGTGCAATAAGATCATCTGAGAGAGAAATAGGTAAATTGTGTTCAGCAATAAATGCGCATAGCTTTATTTCGATTGAACTCGATTCTTCGCGGCTGGTAGCTTTTGTAAAAAGGCTAACGATTGTGCTGGTGCTTCCAGTGGTCTTCATTTGGGTCTGATGTAAACTGCTAGTTAAATGTCTTTTTAAACCAGTTTTTGAGCATGCCAGAAATTTGTCACAGACCTTCAGAGATGGATATAACTCATATAAGATTATTTCAGAAATTATTATATACTATTTAACAACTATACGAAATAATATATACAATATCATATATACTACTAATACTAGACATACAAGAACACAGTGCAACTGGCAACTGCACCATACCTTGCAGAATGGTTGTGCTGTATTGTTTTTCCCCACTCTTTTGCATAGCCAATCTTTAAACTGTTTCTCAGTAAGCCAAGCATCCACAAAAGATTGAACATGCTTTTGGCGCTTTCGTTTGTTTGTAGAATTACTAGAATGTGAGACATCGTCCTCCGAACTTGACGAATTTGAATAATCCATATCATCATACGGCTCAAATATTGATGGCCATAACGACCGCCATATTTTTAATTCACGTAGAATATTCGCGTTTTTTTGTCCGCGTTTTTTGTTCGCGTTTTTTTTTGTCGTATATATGTCGTTAAATATTACATTATTAGCATATTTTTGTTGACGCACCCGCTAAATTAATATATTATACAATTTCATACATATGACGGCATGGAAATATCGAAATTAGAACTATTTTACGTTTTTTTACAAAATATTACGGATATCCTTGCAATTTCTTCAAATAACATTGTTTTTCCCTGCAATTTCCTTGCGAGTTTCATTTCCTTGCATTTTTCCTTGCAAATAGCGATATTTCCTTTTGCAAGGAAAAATCCTTGCATGTGGAAACACTGCAGCCTTCTTTGGTAGTGGAGGTGATGGAGGTGATTGTGGTGGTGATGGTTGTGGTGGTGGTGGAGGCGATTATAAATGTACATTACGTTCTTTTCTTCTTCCGAGGTGAACATCCCAACTGGGAGGTAGGAGAGTTGCTGGGGTGGCAAATGATCATAGTATTGGAGATAATGGTGGAACAAATGGTGGTAGTGGTGGTGATGGAGACGATTGTGGTGGAGGTGACTGTGATGGAGGTGGTGGTGAAGGTGATTGTGGTGGCAGTGGAGGTAATTGTGGTAGTGGTGGAGGTGATCGTGATTGTGTTGGTGGAGGTGATTCTTGTGGAGGTGGTCGTGAAGGTGATTGTGGTGGTGGAAATATCTTTGTCTTCTTCCTGCTCCCCACGATTTGTAATCGACACGAGGTTGTTTTTTCAAGTTCCTTTATTTTGTGTCCTTTTCCCCAATTAGTCGCCCAATCAAATTACCCTATTGAAAAAAAATATGTATTTAGTTTGTTTTTAATAGATACAGATTAAGTTTATAGTTATTTTGCGTTTGTTTTATTACTGTAAAAATAACAAACTTAACCCATTTATTTTCGCTGTAGCTCGTACTCGCTAGCCATAGCTAAACTCATTCGCCTTTCTTGTAAGTACACAGTTTATAGCATTAACTCGCTTATATACTACACTTTATATAAATTTATTTATAAAAGAATAACTAAATTAAATTAAATTTTATAAAAATTCTAAAAAATACAATACCTTCATGTTTTTGCTTTCACCTTTCGGGAATAGTTGAAGCCAGCTTTCTCTGTGTGGTAAAGGACTGTCTGAGGTTGAGATGGAAGTGGAGGTGGCAGTTCTTGTTCTTCGTCTGCTGCACTATCCAATTTGGCTTGGTTGTCGCCATCACGTCCGTTTCCGCCGCTACTTGAGACGCTGGTGTGATGGTGACATGGAGGTGGAACTGGTGTTGGTCCAATTCACTTTATAGTATATTTTAACACTTAAACTAGGCGAAAAAGGCTAGATTAAATATTTTCTTACAACTGCATAAATGACATTTAACTAGACAATACCTTTCAAATTCTTCATCGTTTGTGATGTGGTGCGTCCTCCGAAGATAACGCCCAACTCTCACAAAGTATTCGCCACATTTTGGGTATTTAGTCATGGGCTTGAAGGTTGCCTTCTCGGACGTCCCCTTCCTCAATTTCCTCACCATCTCCTTCGCCGCGACGTCCTTGATTCCGTGAAACGTTCTAACATGTTGCAGGAGATATTTTAACGTTTTCCCGCACAGGGGACAAACTTTCCCAATACGCGGCGCAAGCTAAACCAAAAAAAAACGCAACAACAAATCGAAATTACAAAACAATTTATAATAATTGGATGGGAGCTATTTGTACCGGTATGTGAGTTAATAAACGTTATTCCCGACTTACTTTTTGTTGTTCATTCGACGTCTTTTTCTATATAAAAAGCACAGGATAATTAATTATTTAATGATTTTTTTTAATTATTAATTAATAATTACTTTACAATTTATTTATTTACTAATTTATTTATTTGTTAATTTCAAAGAAAAATGTTTTAATCGTTTACAGAGCATAATTACCTGATAGCTTTCTAAATCCTTCCTTATAATATCCATTCTCCTTCCCATATCAATGTTGAAACTATTCCTTAGGTATTTTAGTCTCTTCCTCTCCGCTTTCGATGTCTTCGGGATGATGTCCTGCAGGTCATTCGACTCACTTGATTCCTTAAAGAAAATAAATAACATGTTAAACCGATAGTAATACGCGTGATAATAAAAGACTGTTGACAACAAGTAGCTTAATCCGCACGATCAGGGTCGGAAGTGACGTCATGCTTTCATACCGGAAATGACGTCATACCGGAAGTGAGGTGTGCGCACACGTAATGAATCATAAAAATGAACGAGATAATGTTTGATTTCTTTTTTGAATTTGGTGGTTCTTAAAAGAACCGGGTTTTTTTTGTTTTTGTTTTTTGTTTGTTTTTTTATTGTTGTAGCCAGATGCCAAAAGCTTCCACTTCAACTTTTGCACAATGTTGATATTATGAAAACCGGTAGAGTGGTAAAATGTTGATCCGGGATTCGACCGCGCTCGAATGATTTTTTGTACCACGTGATCAATTTTTTACATATCGCGTGAGGCATGTCTTTATTGGAGGAGTATGTAAACAATAAAAATATGTTTAACAAGCAAGGGCGCTTTCATTATCGTGGGAAGTCTCTTTCTACTGAAATAAAAGGTGAGATTATTGATTCTGTATTAGAAGCTGGTGGAGATAGTACAACAGGCTATTTTCCTGGGAAATGGGAACATATAGGAGCGAAACACAAAGTATATGGTAAAACTGTTAAGGACATATGGCAGAGATTTGTCAGTACTGGCGATGTCCAGGGTGAACAAAGAAGAACAGGAAATCCGTCCAAGCTCGGTCAGGGAGAATTAAATTTAATAGAGGCCATGAAGACCCAAAACCCCTCTGTATCATATAAAGTCATAAAGGAAAACGTCCTTCAACACGGAAATCTTCAAACGGGCACTTCATCAACAGCAATAGGTCGGGCAGTTCGATCGTCCATGCTTCAAGGGAAAATGACCTGGAAGCGTTTAAGCAGGGTTAATGATAACAAATTCATGGATGAAAATATTAATTACTGCCAGTACTTCCTAGATTACATGAGCCAAGTGAACCCGTATCGTTTGAAATTTTTTGACGAGAGCGGTGTCGTCTTGAATGACTGCAACAAACGTTACGGACACTCAGTCGTAAACACGCCGTGTGTTGAAGTTGGAAAATATCCGCACACTCGAAATATAACTCTAAGTTTGTTGGTGGGACTCGACGGAATTTTGTACGCTAATACTGTCGATGGATCTGCGGATACATTTCATTTTCTCAATTTCTTCGACGAAGCAAGCAAAAACTTTCAAAGAAATGGCAATCCAGTGTTAACAAACGGGGATATTATTGTAATGGACAACTGTGCTACACACCACAATGTTGGAGGTTTTGCACTTGGACAGTGGTTAGATACAATGGGTATTGATGTCGTATATTTACCAACCTACTCTCCTGAACTAAATCCTATAGAACTTGTGTTTAATAAACTGAAAATCGAGTTGAAGAGAGAGGAAATGCAGCCTGTTGTTCGTGCTAATTTGCACGCGGCAATTTACGATGCTCTCGAAGAAATAACTGATAACGATTTAATAGGTTTCTATAGACACACTGACTATATTTTTGTGTGAGTTGAAACCCTAACGAGGAATTACGATATCAATGTTAATGTATTTTGTTAACTCTGTCTCTGATGCATGATTTATACTGTTTGCAAGCTGCCATTGCCATTGGGCGTGCGATTTTTTCACGTTTGTTTACGTTGATAATACAATGGAAGCCACTTAAGTTCGCTTTGCCTTTGATGAAAATGGCTTTTTAATACGTTTTTCTCACCAAAACTGAATGCTTGAAACGTAAACAAACAACTGCAGTAAATCAATTTACAGCAAACATTTTAACAAATTTTAAACATTTATTACTGTAAAAATATCACCTAACAAAAAAGTTAACAGTTTGTTGTATACCTGTAAAAATGGA
Organism: Corallium rubrum; assembly: GCA_964035015.1. Taxonomy (NCBI): domain Eukaryota; kingdom Metazoa; phylum Cnidaria; class Anthozoa; order Scleralcyonacea; family Coralliidae; genus Corallium; species Corallium rubrum. The sequence goes on from OZ036015.1 coordinate 5,106,997, forward strand.
AACTATACTCTATAGTTTTTGAAAAGATATATAACTGTTTTGAACCCAAACGTAACAACTATTATTAGAGTCAATGTCGATGCAACTATATATACGAGTATAATATGTTCAGTTTAATATTAAATCTTCGAGTTCAAGCTGCATTGCAGCTTTCGCGAGCACTTCCAAGTTTAATGTTTGCATATTTTCTGGATCTTTGGCTTTGCTCTCATGCTCTTTGCTCTCATGCTTTTTGCTATCATGCTCTTTGCTTTCATGCTCTTTGCTATCAGTGTCTTGTTCATATTTATCCAAATTAAAGGTACGTGGTAATGACTCCAAACTTTTCTGCATGCCCATTGCAAGCTGAAAATCATCCTCTTCTTCACGGGAAGCGAAGGCAGCTTTTTTCCTCTGGGGAGAATGTATAGGCGAAGAATCCTCGGAAGAATCATCGACATTTATAATTTTCTCACTTTCTCCGCGAGGCCACAAGATTCCACGGTCCTGCCATAACTTCTTGTAAGGTTTGTGAACAGTTGTTTTTCCCGTACATGTTTTTCGTACCGGCGGAAGGGCTTCGAATTCTTCGATTGTTTCACGAGCTTCAGTAGAAGTTGGCATTCTGCCTTTTAATTCTTTCTCTAAAACTTTACTGTCCTTGTTGATAAGACGCCAATCTTCTATTTGCTTACCATTTACACGACGCAAATACTTCTCAGGATTACTTTCGATTAAAGTTTCTTTAACTCGCGTTGTATAGCGTTTACTAAAACTCGCACTTGCTTTCTCTCTATTTTTTAATTCCTCTTTCATGCCCAACAACGATTTGCGTTCTTCATTGAGCTGCCTAGTTTTTTGCTTGACCCGCTGCTTGTCATCAGGATGTTTATCAATACTTCCACAAAACAAAGCAGAAGTGCATTCTAGAGGATATGGGCAATTTAAGCGATTGTGTCTCTCTTTACGGTGACACTTGCTGCAACGTGGAAGCGAAGAGTTCGAGAGAAGCGTTCTTTCCGCAGTATAATCTGCTAGCTCTTTCTCAAGTTCTTCAATTTTTGCCTCTTGATTCTCTATTTCTTGTTTCTGATGTGCTATATACGACGCGAGAGGACTCAAAATAGGACCACTTGCACTACTCGAGCTGCTACTACTGTAACTTAACCTCTTTCTTGCAGGCTTATCCTTGGGCTTAGGTTTTTCATGATCGACATCGCTGGCACTGCTCTTCATGGCCGTTCCCTGACTGTCCCATGTAGTTTTAATATGGCTTTTATCTGTAACAGTACAGGCACCAGATGTTTGTGAGCCCTGGATCAAAAAGGATATTTTAATATTTTAATGTGTTGCCTATCAATAAAAAAAAATTTCATGAGATACTTCACGTTTTTTCATAATTTGTAGTTGTTGCTCGAGCAGCCGTCTCTCGCCCAGTTTTAAGCATTCATTTCCTTGAAACATGATGTCAATGTCCATCTCTTCCATAGCTTGTACAGAAGCCATCGTAAGAAAACCGTTTTCTACGAACTTTTTGTACAAATGCCCCAAGTTTAGGCTGTCCAACCATTTCTTTGTGGGAGTTGTTCTTACAAATGCCGCCATCGCGCCTCTTCTGACGCGATATGTTAAAAAAAGTTGATCACGTGGTACAAAAAATCATTCGAGCGCGGTCGAATCCCGGATCAACATTTTACCACTCTACCGGTTTTCATAATAAGCATTAGCTTCCAGATGGTTTTGACAAGTTTCCAACCAGGCCAGCTGATCGAAAAGTTTTTCGGCTTTGGGACAACCGGAGCATTCCAAATTTACAGAAGGGATCTTGAGGTTTGCCAGGAAATCCCTCTCGAAATGGCCCCCTTTGTAGGCAATTGTAGAGTTTGAATCTATCTGTATATCACGGTAGAAACTCTCTACAATTGTCTCCAATTCTGAAATTGGGAATGCTTCGGTGCCCCGCGGCACTCCAAACGGTACACTGCATTGTGATCGCTATACCTATTATGTTAACATCTAGGAGTTTATATAGGTAAGATTTGTGCGCACAGTCTGACGCCATCAGGAGTTCGTTGGCTACTTTCCGATGAGATCATCAAACCGTATGAATGTGATGTATGTGGTTTAAGTTACATTTCTTTACCAGCAGTGAAAAAACATTTGGATTTTGCCCACGGTAAAGAGCCATGTCAGCTCGATGTCTACAATACCGGCTATTACGAACCCTTATTTTTCGAGCTAATATATTTTTAAAACATTTACAATAGTTGTTATAAAAACGGTTATTGTTTCAGTAAATGTTTTTTGATATGTATATGAAAAAGATACAAATATGTACGGGTGTTATTTGAAGGGATATAACACATGATTTTTTTTTTTATGTATTGATATTTGTGAACATTTACAGTAAACGCTGATATTATAAAGGAATATTGTTAAGAACGACTGTACATTATTTAAAAACGACTGTACGTTATTTAAAAACGATTGTTCTTTATTTAAAAAACATTTGTTCATTATTAAAAAAAAAACGATTGTTCATTATTTTAAAAACGATTGTTCAATATTTAAAAACAATTGTTCATTATTATTATTATTATTATTATTATTATTATTATTATTATTATTATTATTATTATTATTATTATTCACTTTATAATTTCAAGTAATTCATTCAGCCAAGTGTTATCCGCTGTAGCATCTAACCAATTAAGATTGATGGTTTCATCTGCGGGTGGGGAGTGTTCAGGAACGAGCAGGTTTTGCAATGGTTCACCATTACTATTACTACCAGTTTTGTTGATGTTGAATGTTGGTGGAGTTTGGTTGGCTTTGTAAAACACCTCAAATTCGTTGATTAGGCCAGGGTATTCTTTACACACATAGTCTTGAAGTGGTCTCAACCTCACCAATTCTTCTTTCTTTCTTTCACGTATTTTTTTAAACCGTTCAGAGTTCTTTTTTTGTTTATCCATGTTGTTATAGTGATATGTGCGCACAAAGAACGCTGACGTTAGAGGGGGGTCATCAATTCAGTTTCCCGCCTTTTTTAGGAACCATTATATTTATGCTTACACAAAGTACATAATGATTATAGTGTGCGCACAAGGGTGACGTCTCTCCCTTTATCTGTTTGCTTGTTTGATATATAACACTGTTTGTTGAGTGGACTTCGTCCATTTGTCAAAATAGAGCCCTCACCTTCGCCTTCATCCATATTCATATATTTAAAAATACAGCCATTTTCCGCGTAGATTTCAAAGCCAAGTGTTTATTTACAGTTTAAGAGACTGGTACCTAAACAAATGGCGGCCAATGTATCGAAACTACGATAAATACACTGAAGACAAGAAATGGAAATATGCTGTGTAGTAGACGATGAATTGCACTCCAAATTATGCTCACATTCCGGCGAAAGGCCTAATAATACAAGTTTCGACACTGAAAAACGTAAAGATCACAAATACACAGAAAAAATCATGTATACAACCGAAGGAACTGCCTCTTGGGCAACTCGAATCAGATTGAAACCAGTTTGTAAACTAACTGAAAATGGATGTATTGAATGACATGGGAGGGAAGGTCAGTGGTAATTACGATTTCTCCATATTTGTTCTTGTTGAGCATTCGGTCAAAATTCGTTTGCGAAAAACGCATTGTTCAGAACATAAAAACAGGTTTGCCAATTATATTTCATTGACTGATACTCTGCTTTGCTTGCATCAGATTGAAATGATGGCTTTTTTCAAATATCTGGAGACATATTAAGACATTTCGTTATTCCCCTTATGTAATTACTATTGGGTTTTCTAAGTATACTTAACGCGCGTGCGCGGTCATTCATTTCTCGCCATGTTAAGTCTCTCGATATTAAAAAACTAGATTTTAGTTTCGAAATATCATATATAACTACCATCATTCCACGACCTGCATCCAACTTCACACATGGTTCTCAATAGGCGGCCCGCAGGCTAAATCTGTCCCGCGCGGAAACATTTCAATGCGGAACTTATTTATAGTACATATCGTCCCCTGGAGTTTCTCTTATCCGGTATGGTTCGTCGGAGTAGCACCTAATACCATTACTCTCCGCCTTTCGCTGTTCTATAATAATTATTCCAACAACATAACAGTGGCGGATACAGGATTTTTGCAAGGGGGGTGACTATAAGGTGCTCAGTTGTTTCTTTCAGAATATTTAACAAGGGCGGGGGGGGGGGGGGGGCAAAACAGGCAATACTTACTACGTGGGGGCAGGGTGGCCGAGCTTACCAAACTTACCGAGCTATCGGTAAGACGATCAACCAAGAGGAAACCGAAAAAAACACATTCCAAAGCCAAGATGGATGCCTTTTATTTTTCGCATTTACTCAAATTACAGGAAGAAAACACATTGTGGCATAGTGGGAGCCAGATATTCATCTCCCCTATGACTCGAGGAAGGTTTAGAAAAAAAAATATGGGTACTTACGTGTGTTTTTTGTCTTTAAGATACCTTTTAAAAATCACAAATTGTGCCGAAACAAAGGCCATGAAAACTCGGAAGAAAGACGAGGAAACGTGGGAACTAGTTCTCAGTTAATAACTTCGTTTTTCAGATTTGTTAGTTTTTATCGATTACTTTCAAACAAATAAGTAGAAGCAACATCTAATTGGATATCTGAATGCAGATACTATCTGACCAACATATATAATACATGTACCAGTAATGCGTTGGATGGCGCCTCAGCCGTCACCATCAGTTGGACTGAGTTCTTGGGGTGCTTTTTTTTGTGTTTGTGATAGTAGAAATTTTTAGGTAAAAGAAAGAGCACATTGAGTACCTCTCCTGGTCACATCCCACTGACCTTCATCGTCAATTTCATCTTCACCGTCATCTTCACCATTATCTTCATTATTATCTTCATCACAATAATAGCATGGCCTATAAAGTAGTATACGAGTGTTAGAGCTCTGTGTTAGAGCGCAATACGTTGTGGTGGAGGTAGTGGGGATGAGGGTGGTGGTGGATGTTGGGACAAGGGTGGTGTTGGGATGAGGGTGGTGGTAGATATTGGGACAAGGGTTGTTGGATGTTGGGATAAGGTCGCTTGGCGAGCCCCTTGAAGAGATCCATCTTCTTCAGCCCCATGGCTTCCCTGGTCATCAGAGGCGAAAGAGAGAGAAACCTTTACAAGAGTGAAACTCTTTGTTGCTGTCGGCAACAAGGTGACCAGATGTGTAGTAGTTTTATATGTATGTTAATGTAGAAGCTACAATGTACTTGATGTAGAAAATGAGATGTAGATAAGTGATCGAAGCGACGAGGATGAAGCGGACGAAAAAAAATATTGAAAATCAAATAAATGGATAAATAAAAGTAAATAAATATATAAATAATATATTGATTCTTTAATAGATGGTTCTTTATAACCACATATTAGTGGTGGTTATAAATGTGTGGTCGTTTGAGTTTATGATTTTTTTGTGATTTTTAAATTTTTTTGTGTGATTTTTTTGTGATTTTGCTGAAGGTGTACGTAATAAACCAGCGATTTCCCCCTCGTCAAAGCCCAGAGTCACATAAAACTAAAACATCACTCCTGGGAGATGAAACAAAACCGTATTTAAGAAATATTAAATTATACTAGAATTACAAATTGTAAGTGAAATGCTGCGAGTAAATACTGGGCAGCAGTACATCGTAATACACTAATATATTATTAAAACAACGAGTACCATATATACACGCACATATTTTTTGGGAGTTCTGAGGGTGTTGAGTGTTTTGGCCCGCTGCCAGGAAAACTGCAAAGGCCCATTTCAACTTGGGAAAATTTTCCTCAGCAGACAATTTTTCTGTGACTTTCAGGCAGAACTTATGGCTTTAAGACAAAAGAAATTTTCTTGTCCGACGGAAATTTTTCTGAGTGGAAATGGGTTTTTAAACGCTCAAAAGCCAATTCAGTGAAACTTTGCAAGATCATAATAAATGCATAATTGGTACAGTAAGATTAATGAGTGTTCAGAACAACAAAAATAATTTTATTACTAGAAGTTACTACCGCAAGTGAAGTGCTGCCTCGAAAGGGACAAAAACCTTTAGCCTACTCCACAGGCAAATATCTGCAGTCCATGACCAATGTGACACCCCCCTTGCCCACTCCACCCAAGATTACCCACACCACCCAAGATTTCCCACACCACCCAAGATTTCCCACTTCACCTGAGATTGCCCACTCCACCCGATATTACCCACTCCACCCAAGATTGCCCACTTCACCTGAGATTGCCCACTCCACCCGATATTACCCACTCCACCCAAGATTGCCCACTCCACCCAAGATTGCCCACTCCACCCAAAATTGCCCACTCCACCCAAAATTGCCCACTCCACCCAAGATTGCCCACTCCACCCAAGATTGCCCACTCCACCCAAGATTGCCCACTCCGCCCAAGATTGCCCACTCCACCCAAGATTGCCCACTCCACCCGATTGCCCACTCCACCCAAAGATTGCCCACTCCATCCATTTTTTCTCACCTCTTCACCATAAGAGCCACAGAGTTGCCTTTCGAAGAAGACTGGGAAGTCCAAAAATGTAATATTAATTACAATAGCCAGAGTATTTACACATCTCTTCTATATTTTTTAATTATAAGATTGAAAACAACAAGGGTTTTGACAGGATGTACACACAATTAAATAATCGCACCTCTTGCTCTGATGGCAAAATTGTCAATGCAATTCCAAGTGCTTAATATGTTTTGACAAATCAAGAGCTTTAATAAAATTATACAGCAATGTACCATTGAGCCCATCACATTATTTTGTAGAATTTGTATAAGTCAAAATACACACACGCAGATAGTAGCGTCTGATCAGAATGCTGATCAGTGTAAAATGCAAACACAAATACACAATGAACCCACACCAATATACACCTAAAAATAGAAGAAAACAACTGAAATCTCCTACAAAGAAACAGAGTTGTCAGTTGTAGAAATTGATATCTTACCTCGACAAGATAGACTCTCCCCACCGAAATTGTAAGACAGTTCACAAGTGTGTTCAGAGGTTAGAGAACAAGAACGATTCATTGCCAATTTAGAAAATCCATCGCCGTCGTGGTGTTTACAAACTTCAAACGTACATGCAATTTGTAAGAGCAAATCCTTCTGGCGTATGTGATGTAAGTTGTAGAAAGAAACTTTTACGTCACAAAACGTCATAAAATGGTCAACATACAAATAAATAAACATCCCTCTCAAAATCGAGATTTCGTTGACTATACATAGCTCGGCAAAGAGACCTGGACATGAGGCACAGGTAACCCATGTCAAGATCAGTGAGCTGCCTCGCTAACGCTCGGCAGCAATAACACCAATGCCTCACAGGTTTAATATTATGGTTTAATAAACAGGTGTAATGCGAGGTGTGTAATAACATGTACCTCAGAATAACAATTAACAAACAACGAGTGCAACCAATAACGGAAATGTCAATAACTAAACCAGCAACTAATATAAATAAGGTCCGTTTCAGGCGCTGTATTTCACATGTGTCATATTCAATTCTGAATTAGGTGTCTGAAACGGGCCAAGTAAATCCAATAATTTCAGCGAATACAAATACTGTTCTAAGTTACAAATATTGACCAATTTCATAACAGCAGTGCCATTTGGATCAGGCATACCACGAGCATTTCGTGCATGAGAATCAAACACATAAATACAATCTGTACTGGTGCTTTTTATCAAAGCCATAATGTAGGCTTCTAATATTATAAATGCATAATTGTTGTTTGAAAAAGCATTCATCAAAGCTGAACGTAAAGTGAAGTACAGAGCCTCATTTTCGTGCTCGTCGAGCGTATTAATTCTCCCTTGATAAAACTCTTTGTAATTTATCAACTACAAGGGGTTGTTATTTTGCGAGTTTGGGTCTACCACCGGTAGATCAGCACTTGTCACCCTAATAAGCCATTCAACATCCGCCCAGGGAGGCAGATCATTTGTTTGTGATTCAGCTCAAAGAAGCGAATCATTTGTTTGTGTCGTAATTTTGCATATCATTTGTTTGTCGTAATTTGCATATTGTTCGTGTTACTGTCAACACCACAACGTGCCACACTAGGCAGGTAGTTCAGGGACAATGTCTCTGTATCAGGGATGGATCTACTTACAAGAGCATCGAGATAAAGTCGATCTCCTTCAGCGAGAATCTGATCTACAGTGGATGCGGTCCACTGTTCGATCGGCAAAGTCTGAGCATATAACAACGATAACAACGCTGAAAAACTCATAAAAGAGCATTGTCTTCCCCGTGAAATGTCACTAAATCGTTCGTTACCTTGATGAATGCTTCCAGCAAGAAATAAGTTCAAATTTAACATGATAAAAACACTAATACCTTTAATAGCTGCCTTGAGTTGAGGTTGGAAATAAAATCACAAACAACGAACAACGTGCTCTGATGGCGACACAATCTCGTACCCAGAGCCTAGATTGCCCGGCCGCGCGGGAAATTGAATGGCTCTGATACCGCTGGACATACGCGTGCTCAAAATCATCGTGACAAACAAAAATCGCAATAATCGAGATCTGTGTCAAGAATAGTGGGCTGCTCGCCGGTGCTCGCAGCAAAAAGGTTGAGCTCAACAAATATGGTATCATGGAAGTTAAAATATACTGACGAGATATCGGCAACAAAGCGAAAAGCGTGGAAAAGGTTGAACTGAGTCAAAAAATCACTCCTAAATATTAAATTGTACTAGAAATACATGAATGCAACAACCCCTCGCCTGCTTTATATGCATTTTTTAACCCCACTCCCCCCCCCCCCCTAATTTCTGTTTTTGTTGTATTAATGACACACAGATCATCTTTAATTTTATATGTATTTTTGAAACACACACCCCCTGATTAAAATATTAAAGCCCTCCTGATATACATTTATAGGGTGACTAACTGTTTACTTTCAGATTTCTGATTTGAAAATTGAACATATGAAAGCAAAACTTAGGTTTCATTAATTGAACTATAGCTGTAAAACGTATATTCATTGTTTATAGGTTTCCAAGGGAATTATTTTTAGCAAGTCTTTAAATGGCTTCCCTCTGCTGTTCTGCATACATCTTTTGCAAAGACAGAATTAAAAGTTAACAGCTCCAAAACTACATTTATAATATAAAGTCTGAGGTGAAAACAATTCAGTAGAATCGGATTCCAGAAAGAAATATTAAACAGACAACATTTCTGGCGAAAATTTGGAAATACTGCCTGGAAAGTCGGCCCATGAGTATTATAAATAATAAGAAGCATATAGTTTTACAAGTTAGTGTAAAAAGGTAAGCACGAATATAAGTGGAGTTGTATATCATTTAGGTGTAAGCGAAAACATGAAAACAACACAATGTATTAAACTTTATATAATAGATGCTATAAAAGGGCTTTTATTTAAACGTATTGCCGGTCTTGGCACTTGATACAATGAATCCAATCAGCAAAATAAATATACAAATCCCCTACCTGAGTTACCACAAACACTGCCAATTCAGATCGACTTTTTGTTTACCATACAGCGTTTAGTATCTTCAGGTTTTCTGGTTTCTCTTCAAGATATATTAAACCGCTGTGTGTTGTTTTAGTAGAGCGGGCTCCATTTCGTTTTTATAAACGAAAAAATTTCGTTTCGCAAAATATAACCATAGATTTAGTTTAAAATTTTGTGGTCCCAACAATTCTTACCGCACGACACCCTACGACGTATATATATATATATATATATATAAACAGCTTCCAGATTTTCGTCTGCCTTGCTTTTTCTACACGCGTGTAAAATGAAATCCACGCGTGTCGAGATTAGCACCCTCACCGGGCTTCCGGGCCTTCGGCCCGTCGCCCGGCTCGGGGATAAGGTTAAGCTACAAATATGGTAATGTGGAAGATAAAACGTACTTACGAGCTATCAAAAAGCGATGAAAAGGTTGAAGTCGTTGAACGAAGTCAATAATGTTCAAGATTTGGTTCTGTTCAAAGTCGAGAGTCGCGAGTAAATAGAACTGTCAGAAATCACTCCTACAAGGTGAAACAAAGCCGTATTTAACAAATATTGAATTATAAAAGGTTTTAGCTCAACAAATATGTTAATGTAGAAGCTAAAATGTACTTACGAGATGTAAAAAAGCGAGGAGAAGCGATCGAAGCGACGAGGATGAAGTGGACGAAGAAAAATCTTGAAAATCAAATAAATGAATAAATAAAAGTAAATAAATATAAGTAATATATTGGTTCTTTAATAGATGGTTCTTTATAACCACATATTAATGGTGGTTATAAATGTGTGTTCGTTAATAGATGGTTCTTTATACCACCGCACCCTTGATTGTTATAGACCATGCTTATAAATATACATTACCTTTTCCTTTTCGGAGGTATTCCCTAATTATTTTTAAATGCATTCCATCACGTCTCTTTAATTTCTTAACTTCTTTCTCGCTCTAAAAAAATAACTCTCCATCATTATGTGTTAAAAACATTCCCACTTGAGAGGCGGGGTAGGCAGTGATGGATTGATGGGGGTGCAGGGGGGGGTGGGTGGTTCGCACCGCCGCTGGCCTTGGCCAAGGGGGGTGCCAATTGCCTTGTCAAATCCATGTCCGCCAGTCCGCGTAAACTTCATAAGACCCAGGTATTAGGTATCGTAGCTATCTGCTATCATGATTCATAGATATATGATTCCTATATTAGCTATCATGATTCATAGGTATTAATAGGTATAAAAAAAATTATGGTGGGCTTCACCCCCCTACCCCCAGCCCCACCACCAGCTCACCCCCTGGACTCTGCCCGGGGCTGTGTTCCCAGACCCCTGTCGTAGCTCCCTCGGCCGCGCTCCACCCTGGCTCGGTCGCACCCCACGCCGCAGGCCTGATCTCACTTCGCTCGCTCAGAACACACCCCCCCCCCCCCCTTACCAGATCAAGCTGGATCTATCACTGGCCGGGTAGGTGGATGAGATGACAAAGGACCTTGGAGGTGGAGGCAAAAGTTAAGTTTAAACAGTTGAAGGTGCTGTTACACAATGCGATTTTTCTTGCAACAAATCACTGAATGTTGTAAGTTGCATAAAAAATCGCACCGTGCAACACCCCGTAGCAACTTGCGATTTTGTCATTTTTGCCATGTTGCAAGTTGCAAGAAAAGTTGGATGGGTTCTACTTCTTGCTGCAACTTACAACAAAAATCGCAAGTTGCTGAACGTGTAACACCCTCCCTGCAGCTTGCGATTTTTTTCCGTATGTAAATTTGTTGCAAGTTGCAAGAAAAATCGCATCGTGTAACAGCACCTAAGTTTAAAGGTTCAGTGTAAAGTTCAGTGTGAAAGTAGTCGTCATTGTCATCAGTTACCTATTGTCACACGTATTGTGACTTACCTCGCCTGCGGCTGGCTGTTGAATGAGTATCGCTAAATTAAGTATGGCTGTAGAATTTTTACTGCCGTTCTAACAGTTTTTTTCATCCCTGCTTTGTGGCGTCCGCTTGTTTAGGAAAATGAGGTCTCTGTCGGAAGTTGAGGGAATCGTATGACAACAAAGATGATTGCGATTTTAACTGTATTTACCGATATCAACTAACACCACAATAATTTTGTGCTTGTTTTATAATTTCACTTACAAATGTGTTACTAAATAACCAAAAGGCATTATCTACAGAACTTGATTGTATCATCGATCTGCGATATCCAATTTTTGAACCACTTTTTCACTTTGATTTCAATGCACAACAAACAACATTTTGGCTTTTTTGGATGCGATTGTGTCAAGAGAACAGACCATAACTAATTTTGATGTAATATTTCATAAACGAGTGCGAGTGTTTTACCAGGGTTTCCAAACACGCCAGAACAATTGAATTGACGAGGCTGTTCACCAAGCGATTTTTATAATTGTTCTCGAGAGTTTGTAAAACACGAAAGGCAATGAAAACACGAGGCCGGTATGGCCGAGTGGTTTTTGTTGTCTTGAATGTTTTACAAACTCGAGAGAACAATTATGAAAATCGCGCGGTGAACAGTCGAGTGAATTCAGTTGTTCTCAAGTGTTTGGAAACCCTGGAAAAACGCGAGCCACGAGTTTATGAAATAACTTCTCAGTTGACAATAGTCTATTGTTGTAGAATTCCCTAATTAGATGGCGTGCTATTATATAACCTAACTTAATTGGTTTCTGTGTTGAGTTTTGCATTTATAATTTAGAATTGTGGTAATAATACAGTTTTCTTTGTTTTGACTGTTTTTATCAAAGTAGCTTCGCCATTAATAGATCAACCCAATAAAAGTGATCGTGTTTTAAGCCATTCAAAATACTCGCAGCACATATTTAGTTTAAATCAGTTGGTCATTACCTCGTGTTTTAAAACACGGAATCCCATAGTCTGATGCTCATGTTTTTAGACATAAAAATAATTGGAAAAAAAGAAGAAATTAAGCAGTTTCTAAAAATCAAAGCAATACCTTTTCTGAGTCGCTTATGCCAAATATATTTCAGTGCCGTACGAGCTGGGGGACACTTTCTTCCACAATTCATTTTATTTTAGAATAAATAAAGTATACTTTGAAAAAGTAATTCCTGTTATGTTTCACCATAGTTAATAGAAACTAAACATGGTTTGGAAGCTCGACAAAAGTCATTGTTTTACGTTTTTGTTCAGGTTTACTGAACAATATTGTGTTTTCTGTACAATGAAGCAATCATCCAATAGCAACGTTTGGGTTCAATCGCTCAACCGTACTGTTTAAATATTAATAAACCTAAAACAAAGGATTTGGCACTTTCAAGTAACCAATTTGAAGTTTGCCGGGTTTCCAAACCGTGTATATTCTCTATTAACTATGGTTTCACTAACATTTTTTTAAAAACGGTCAGTTTCCGAAAATCGTCACTAAACACTCTTAATTGAGTGGTTTAAATTTTGGTATTAAAATTCTCTTCCAAAATGCAGAAAATGATATTTCAGAGTGCCCCCCAGGTGAAATTTCGTTCATACGGCACTGTTTATAGAAATTCTATTTTATATTTAGTAGATGTCTGGAAGCCTTGTGTGTGTCCGCTTTTTCCTAACATTCTTCTCACAGAGTTCTCCAATCAAATGCACTACAGTTTAGAGCTAAAGATTATTTGCAGTAATTTCCTTGATGAAAGAAAATGCTTCTCAACAACTTTCAAAAGCTCTTCTGGACGATGAAACAGTTTCCAAAACTTAATGTAGAGCAAGCTATTATTATGGATAGAGCAAATTATTAACAAGTCGAAAACTGACATGTAAAAATCACATTGATTTTAATGTTTAAGAAGTTGAATATCTTGTATTAAGTTCAAGTTGAATAAATATTTGTTTTAATTATAAACGTGTTACATATTTGATTAATAGATCTTATTCCAAAATGGCGGCCGCCGAATTAAAATTCTTTTATATACATATATAAATTAGCCCTTACGACCTCGTTTCAAAGTAAAAATTCTTTTGAATTTCCCACATGAAAACGATTTCATAAGGGCTAATTTATATGTATATAAAACAATTTTAATTCGGCGGCCATTTCTGAATGTCTATACATGTTCACATATCCAAGCATACACCCGTTGGGTTTAATAGATCGTTGTTCAGTACAATTGGCACCAACTGGCAAAGGTATAACTCCCTTTCATCAACATTGTTGTGGAACAACTTTACCTCTCTACTCTAAGGCCTGTGTTAATAAACGTCACAACAATAGACGGATTCAATTCGAACTTTGTCGCTAAAGGCGGTTTTCCACAAGGCGACATTTGTCGACCGACTCGACATTTTTCTTTTGTCTTGGCTAATTAGTTCCACTCGAGAGCTTGCGAGACAATAGAAAATGTCGCTTGGCGCGACATTTTTCGCCAAGTGGAAACCGCCTTAAGCCGGTTTTCCACTAGGCGATTTTTGTCGCACGAAGCGACTTTCGTTTGTTCGAATTCAATAGATTTCTGATTAGTTCCAGCTCAGAGCTCATGAGACAAAAGAAAAAGTCGCTTCGCACGAAAAAAGTCGCCTAGTGGAAAACCGGCTTAAAAGGACCTAATGCGACGTCGAATTTCCGTCGAATATAATTGTTTTTACTTGGACTCGTGTAGCCTAAAATCTGACTTGAAACCATGGCGCCGAATTGTCACAGACAGAAGAGAAACATTTAATTCGACGCGACGATAATTCGTCGTGTAACTCGAACACGCATTTTCGTCGCATTATCCGTCTCACTCAGACGAATTTAATTCGTGTGTCGAATTTGATCGAGTAAGGAAGGGCGGTTTTTCACTAGGCGACGTCGACATTTGTCGACCGACTCGACATTTTTCTTTTGTCTTGGCTTAATTAGTTCCACTCGAGAGCTTGCGAGACAAAAGAAAATGCGCTTCGCGCGACATTTTTCGCCTAGTGGAAAATTATGGAGTTAGGGAGGGGACAAAATTAGGTTTACGTGTTGTTGTGTCGAACTAGTATGTTGAGGCAAGTCGGTTTCGTCGCGTCGCGCCTTATTATCCTATATTGTTGTGGCGAGTTTCACTTCGTCGTGTCGTCCTTCGGTTTGCGTGGCGTTTTAATTTATCGAGGTTATGAAGTCATCGAGTAATTCGATACATCGGGGCGCGATTCATGTCGTCGAGGCGCGTTTCAGTTGGGGTCGTAGCCATCGATTGATATGGTCAGCGGAATAGTTTTAGGCAAAAATATTACATAAAGTACTTGCCATCTGAGATGTATTAAAAATGTCGTCGTCCATTGTCAGTTCTTTGGTTTCTCCAGAGAATAATCTAAAACTATTTGTTTCCAGTAGCCTGTCGGAGATAATTCGGTTATTGGAAGGTCTCAGTCATGATCGTAGTGAGTTTGATTATGTTCTATACAAACTCGAACAGGTTGTTCAAGTTGCCATCGGTAGCGAGGAGCAAGGATTATGGCAACAAGTCTTCCCAGAGCAGCTTCTTTATACACTTATTGAAGCCTATAATAAATTACTGGAGGAAGATTTGCCATCTTCGACCGCTAATTCTGCATGGAGGCCCATAACCGTTAATACTGGATCTGTTGGTCGCCCAGCACTTGACATACCAAAAGAAACGTTAAAGATGTTTCTGAATTATGGTTTTTCCTTGATAAAAATATCCGAAATGTTGGGTGTCAGCAGAAAGACAGTAAGTAGAAGAATCAAACATTTTGGTTTGTTAGAGGAAGTCCCAAGATATGCTAACATCTCAAACGAAGACCTTGACGCCGTTGTTTCTGAGATCTACCGAGAATTTCCTAATTGTGGAATACGTAGGATGAAAGGATTTCTGATAGCCAGGGGGATGCGACTACAATGGGAACGTGTCAGGTCTTCTTTGTGGAGAATTGATCCAGAAGGTATTTTACTGAGAACTATGCAACTCAATTTAGTAAAACGACGGCATTATTCTGTACCTGGGCCTCTTTTTCTGTGGCACCTGGACGGTAACCATAAGATTATAAGATGGGGATTTGTAATCCATGGTTGTGTTGATGGCTATTCGCGAAGACTCGTGTTCCTGAAAGCAAGTACTAACAATAAAGCCAACACTGTGTTTACTCTTTTTATGGCTGCTGTTGAAAAGTTTGGGCTCCCTCAGAGAGTTCGGGGAGATCAAGGAGTAGAAAATGTTGACGTTGCTTGGTTCATGCTCTCCAATCCATCCAGAGGACCTGGTCGAGGTAGTTTTATTGCTGGAAAGAGCTGCCATAATCAGAGAATAGAACGGTTTTGGCTGGATCTGTTCCATGGATGTATCTTTATTTTTTATTATGTGTTTTGGTACCTCGAAGAAAATGGTTACCTGGATATCTGTAATGAAATTCACCTATTCTGCCTCCACTTTGTTTTCCTGCCAAGAATAAACCGACATCTTGACCTTTTTCAAGAAGGATATGACAATCATCCTTTGAGAACAGAGTCCAATATGACACCTGTTCAATTATGGGTTTATGGTTTAAACCATTTGCATAATACATCTACACCAGATGCTTTGGGGCAATCAAGTATCAATGCATATGGCATTGATTTTGAGGGACCTCTGCCATCTGCCAGATATAATGGTGAAACATGGAGAGAAGTTGCAGTTGAAGTTCCTCAAATTTTGCGTCCTTTAAGCGAAGAACAGTTTGATCATCTCAGTTCAGTTATAAACCCCTTAACTACATCATCATGTTATGGAATAGACCTTTATATCAGAACTGTTCAAATAGTTGAAAATATGTCTGGATGACACTGAATGTGTTTCATACTTTGAAATCAGTTTTAATTATGCACTGTAAACCGTGTATTGATACATCTTTGTCATTTGTTGGTAGCATTGTTGTTTCTTATAGTTAATTTTAATTTACTAGTTACGATATATAAACTGTGAGGATCAGTGATTGTTTTCCCATATGAACTGTTAGTTCTACATGTCTTTTCAGGGGTAGTTAATCTGTACAGTATATGTAATTGTAAAATATACAGGCAATGTCTATACTTCAGTAATTTTTTACATACTCCACATTTCTTACATTGAATAATTTTCATTATAATTGGGAACTATTGTGACATGTAGGTCCGGAGTTAATAATTAATTGACTGACTGACTTTTTACATTCAATCATTTTTCAGACAATGGTCTGAAAACATTTATAACAGTAATGAATTAGGAAATGCAATATTCATATTTTCATTGCATTGGGTTTATTTTTTCAAAACATTCTTTCATAGGACACACTATTGCCTTTTATATTGGCCATTTTGAGGGTGTGCATATATGCCAATTTTTATAGGGGAATGCAACTCTAAACGATTATTTTGACTTGAATAACAATCAGCATAAGCAATTTAGAAAGATTTTAGTATAATTCCTTATTCCCTAACACAGTTTTTTTGCTTATTAATAGATGCTACTGTTTAAATTTAGTTATTTAATAAATAATAAAATTAATTTAGTATAGTACAGAACATATAAAGTCAGTTAAAGAAAGTTAACTCACATTACTGTTCACTTCAGGTTTCCACTGATCACAATCTACAACATGCTTCTAGTTAAACTTACTTGTATTACCAGTATAGTAAACAGTACACATTTCAATCATAACAACACAAGCAAGTTAAAACAGTTTTCTCGCCATAACAAAAATATTGATAACATCAATAATCTAGACAACTAATGTAGATACTAGATGTGGTACACATCTTTACTAAATGCAAGACTAATGTAAATACATGTTGTGGTGCATTACAACCATGATAACGCTGTAAAAACAAGCAAGTTAAAACAGTTTATAATGCCACAAATAGAAGAATGTGAAATATTGATAACATCAACAATCTGACAACTACAATATGTAGATGTGGTACACATCTCTACTCTTGATACAACACTGTAAAGTACATTTATTAGCATTACAATCATAATGCTATAAAAACAAGCAAGTTGAAACAGTTTGTAATGTCATGAACATTAAAGAATGTGAACTATTAATAACATCAATAATCTACAGTACATCCCTACCTTTACATGCAAGACTACTGTACATGTAACTACATTACAGTCCTAATACTGTAAAAACAAGCAAGTTAAAACACTTTTTCTTGCCATAAACTGAAGAATATAAAATATTAAAACCATCAATAAGCTATACAGTTGTAATTAGTACAGATTTCTGATCACTGTAAGTACACTGTAAGTACAGGGGTACATGTACATGTAATCTAGGGATTTGGAAATCCTACTCTGGCATATTTAAGAGCAATATCCATAGCCTGGTAAAATTTCATCTTTGAGCTGTGGACTGTTGGGAGTCTCAATGTAGCTGTACATGCTGATGTTGTGGGAAGACTGTGGATGTCATCATCTGGAAGAAATACGACTTTCAGCCTTTTTGTAAGACCACCAAATGGGACAACAGACCAACCTGTCCAGAACTGAATAAGTGACTGGACACGGCTGTCTCCAGGAAATTCCTGATTTTCTTTCTGATCGAGGTAATCAAGAAACCATGCATGTGACTGTTGCTCTGAAAAATTAGAAGGTACAATCTCGAGCATCATATCTTTGAGGGCATCTGAGTTCAATGGTTGAGCTTCAGTTGCACAGAGCAAGGCCTTGCACATTTCTTTATTCTTAACTAAGAGATCAAGGAAACCCAGCGACTTTAATCCTTCTTTGAACTCTTCTATTTCATTCTTCCTTGATGTGAGCAACTCATGGTGCACAAGATGCTGAAGAAGGAAATCCCTTGTTGTGATGTTAATAGGTTTCTCCTTTGGCCAACGAGAAGAATTAATTAATTGCCAAAATGCTTCACTCTTTACATTATCCTCCAAAAGAACCTGAATATCAGCATTCCCCTTGCATTCATCAAGGCCAGAGAGAAGATCGTGCAACAGAGATGTGGATGTATCCAATGGAATGTACTCCCTCTTCATAAGCAGAGTTATTTCATCCTCTGAATAACCAACAATATATGCATAAAGGTGAGGAGCTAGAATTGGAAAACCAATTGAACCTTTCTGGCTTACTGAATGGCTGATTATTTCTCCAGCAAGTTGAAACAGCAAACTCTTGGTCGCATCTTTAATCGGAATCATATTTGGTTCAGTTCCCTCAAATAGCCTGTTCTTCACTTCTTGGAGTGCCAGTGTGAAAAACTCAACTTTCATGGCACCCCCATCAAGTCCCTCTTCATTCCTGAAGGACACAGACAACTCTCTTTTAAGAAGATCAGGTTTGCCCAGAGATTTCTTGTAGAACTTTATGATGTCCATCCAAAGGGTATCTCTGTCAACTGCTAAATATTCATCAGCAGCAGAGTGTCCTAATGAATTTTTTTTGACAAACAATTCAATAAGATCTTCCAAGGATACACTTGTGTCTAGATCAGTAGAGAGTTTGTCTAGCATAAAACCTGCAGCTTCATCCATTGATATAGCTTGACAAGCAATTTCTTCCAAGTCCTCTATCGCTGCATCAGGAAATAGCAACTTTAGCTGTGAAGACCAGGTTTGGCTTGAAGGGCCTTCACCATCATCCATCACAGGTATGACTTCATTGGCCAAACATTCCTCTTCTTCTAGACTTTCTTCATCAGTGTTTATGGTAATGGGTTTGCACTCTAAATTATGTTGACGTATAAGTTTGAAATCAGCACCTTCTTTGCACATCTGGTGCATTCAGTGGCAGGGGAAGCAGATGTTGCAGATGTATCATATGCCTTTTCCATGGAGATTGTGCTTTTCATTGGTCTAATATAAATCAGAGTGCTTGAACCAACCATTTCTTTTAAGAATGGAATATTGTATCCAGTGGATGGCATTGGAATCAGACAGATTGGTCGGGAGTTACCTCCACCTTCAGCGCGCATAAGTTCAAATGCACCATCTTGACTCTTTGACTTCCAGAATTGACTTCAATTTCAAAAACGATGCATTTTTATTTGGGAAAACAATCCTTTTTCTCCCCAAACCAGCATCTTTGAGCTTAGACAGTTGGCTAATTGAAGGGGTTACACTGCGACTGTTGTCAGACAACAAGCAAAAATCGTGAGTCCAAGAATTTCTTGGTTGGAAAACAACTGCAACTTTTGGTCTTTTGGTTTCCCGGTTTGGGTTGGTAAGTGGCATCCTTTTCCCTCCACCACCGAGACTGGGAAAGGATAGACTACAACAAAAATATGAAAGTTATAAAACATATAAACAAAAAACTCTCAGACACGATACCCCTATCGCAAAGTACACCCAAACCCGCAAAATGCCTAATTTTACTGCACTTCCAGTCCCGTCTTTTGCCAGATATTTCATGGAAGAAAGCCCAAGTTGTTTAGTTTGCGGCTTGGCAATTGTAGAGATGTTAGTTTTGCTAGTCAGGAAGAATGCTACTTCAGAACTCTCGCACAAACAACGCATGCTCAAGAGGTTTATGTGTATTTTGCAATAGGTGTATATATGAAGTAGACATACAATATGTAAATTTACAGTTATGGGTGAGGCCTTAGGGGACACAGAAACCAAAATCTTAACAATAACGTTATACTGTAGAATCTCATAAGTCCTCTGCTTATAAAGCATCCCTCGTTATACATGAGTCCATGTATGTTCGTTGACAAAACATTCCAAGGAGTATTATATAAAGGCACATTATTATCATTATAATACCATATTGCTGTATAATATTTAATATTAATGCATGAGTCAAACATGACCACCCCCTGGCCCTGGGAGACTCCAGGGCATTCATTTGTCTTGCACAGTGTTTCCTCCCCCCAGACTCCAGGGCATTTGCCTTGCATGGTGTTCCCAAGTATTGCAGTCTGTGGCTGGACATTTAACACTAGTGCTCTAAAACCCCTGGGGATCTGACACAAGCTAGCAAATGTGTCCTCATGGTTTGCAATGCTTTCAGAAAGCAAAAATAACAAAAATGTAGCTACATGTACATGTATTTAACACAGGTCTGTGTATAAATATATATCCAACTATAACCATGGCCAAAAAGGTTTGGGATGGTACAGCAAATAAGACCTCCCCCCCTTTCACAGAGAAAATACATGTATATACTTCCTTTCCTCCCCCTCTTCATCAATGTTGTCTCACTGCATAGTGTCTGTAACATTTGGCAACCTATATGCATATAAATAGTCAGGAAATCTCAACATTGAAAAGTGGGGTGGAGGACATTTGAAAGGTTTACTTCATACTGTGACAATCAACTCAGTGTTTTTGGCCACGATTGTAGGACTAAAGCCTAAATTAACAATTTTGTTTACAGTCTGTTGGTGTATAAATTGTATTGATGTTTATATAACAGTATATACAACATGAGCAAGATACAAATGCATCTAAATAACCATGTTTACCAACTATTATTTTTAGCAATAATTATACTCTATTTCCCCCTGAGAAAATCAAACCTAAAAGTTTATGCAAATCAAGAGGATTTGTTATCAGATATACAGTGTGCATAAAAAAACCCAACTAACCCTTTAATAGAAAACAACCTATTGTAGTAGTTTGAAAGCCCTAAGCACTTCGCTGAACCCACAGATGTGTAAAACACAAGGTCTTATACACCTGGGAAATAAACACTTGTTGCTCTGCGGTCAGTTGAACCATTTTGAATCGAACTGATATGAATACATTTACATATTTCTTTGCAGTTATGCTCCTTCATATGATTATAAGTTATTTTAATTTCCCAGGTGTATATCAAAAGACCATGTGTTTTACACATCTATGGGTTCAGCGAAGTGCTTAGGGCTTTCAAACTACTACAATAGGTTGTTTTCTTATAAGGGTTCAGTTTTTTGATACACACTGTACAACACCTGTTTAAACATTCATTTCTTTTGAATTTTCCAATGAATTATTAATGATATTTTAAATAGAAAATTTAATTGAACTGGTGTAAGCTTAATGCCCATGGGGGCTGCTTATGTTTGGAATTATTGACTTATGCATAAACACTCTTTCTTGTGTTGGATACAAAACAATGAAAACATTATTAACCAATATTAAAAGCACGGTAGTAGCAGTAAAAGCACGGTGGTAGTAAGTTTTAATTAAAATACCTGAAATCACGTCGGGCAGCATCGACAAACTGGCTTTGTTGTGTTGAAGTGGTAGGCACTGGAATAGGTACAACACTGGCACTGGCTGGTTGAGTTGCATTAATATTATTGTTTTGAATTTGGTCAAGAGCAGTCTTCAACACTGATACTACATGCTTCACGGGGTCCGCCATATTGCTCTAGTATACATGCTCTAAATAGTAAATACGCGGGAAGGCGGGAATCCGGAATCGATGAACCCGCTGACCATATCAATCGATGGCTACGACCCCAACTGAAACGCGCCTCGACGACATGAATCGCGCCCGGATGTATCCAATTACTCGATGACTTCATAACCTCGATAAATTAAAACGCCACGCAAACTGAAGGACGACACGACGAAGTGAAACTCGCCACAACAATATAGGATAATAAGACGCGACGCGACGAAACCGACTTGCCTCAACATACTAGTTCGACACAACAACACGTAAACCTAATTTTGTCCCCTCCCTAACTCCATAGAAAATCGCCTTTATATGTCGCAGTTACGTCAAATAAATTCAAACAGAAAGCCATGCATGAAAGGTTTAATTACTAAGAGGCGGTCAGATCGGGTCTCGGGGTTGTAATTACGGTTTATTCGCCAATAGCAGCGCCATCTTGAATTCGCAAGGCATTGTGGTCTGTCCAAGATTGCTTAGCGTGGAGCACTGAGCTATTTATATAACTGGACTGCGTGCTCCTAAAACCTTTGAGTTAAGAAAAGTGTCCCCAACATCGTTTACAAAATGGCGGCATTTATGGGTCCTTTTGCTAATGGTGACGGTCGCTGACCAATACCTAAGAACAGGACTAATGACACATGTTTTTAAACTACTGCATTTTCCTCGGCAATAATTTAGTCGAATTATATTAGCAGACGCGAAACTCTTCAGTTCTTTATAACTGTTTTAAAATCCTGTAAACGGCGAGTTTTCCATCTTTAATTCGTCCGTCTATTTTTCTGTCGTTAAAACAAGAAATCCGGATGACAAACTATAACAGACTGAGACAGTCAACTGAACCCGTCAGTCAGAAAACTTTCGTCTTCTATAAATATGAAGACTATCGAGTTATAAATAACAAGAAGATCAAGCTCTTTCCATGACCATGTGTATTGATAGTCTTCTTTATTTTATTGCCAAGTGTTCGTGCCGTATGCCATTGCCGGCGGGAACGTCGTTAATTCAGACTGCTAGAAAGCTACAACCGTAATTGTCTTGGGATATTATTATTGTAGTTCAGAACTAACAAGACTCTTATCAACCTCTTATCCCGGGCCGCTCAGCAACAAACATAAATAATATTATACATGGCAAAACCACCGAAATATTTTATTTACACAACTCGAGATCATGCCTGATATTCCTATTTGGTCAGACAAATAATCCGACAGGCCCCTTGAGTCCTTCCTGCATTAAAGGTTGAAAATAGGGGCGAAAACGTAAAGGCTAACCCCTTTACTTTTTCACCAATTTTTTCCACTTTGGAAATAAGTTTAAAATATGAGTATTTAGTACAAATAAAGCCATTTTTTTGCTACAAAAGTTAAAAAAGACTTTATTTGGGCTAATTTATCGTTTTTTGAGCTTATTTTAAAGGTAGAAAAAAATGGCCAAAATCGGTCAAAAAGTAAAGGGGTTACCCTTTACTTTTTGACCGATTTTGGCCATTTTTTCAACGTTTGAAACAAGGCTAAAATATGAGTATTTAGTACAAACAAACCCTTTTTCTTGCTCCAGAACTTGAAAGAAGGCTTTATTTGCGCTAATTTATCCATTTTGACCTTGTTTTAAAGGTTGAAAAAATGTTGAAAATCGGTCAAAAAGTAAAGGCTAACCCCTTTACTTTTTGACGGATTTTGGCCATTTTTTCCACTTTTGAAAGAAGGCTAAAATATGAGTATTTAGTACAAATAAAGCCATTTTCTTGTTACAAAAGTTAGAAAAAGGCTTTATTTGGGCTAATTTATCGTTTTTTGACTTTATTTTTAAAGCTTGAAAACAGGGCCAAAATCGGTAAAAAAGTAAAGGTGTAACCGTTTAGTTTTTGACCGATTTTGGCCAGTTTTTCAACTTTTGAATATGAGTATTTAGTACAAATAAAGCCTTTTTCCTGCTCCAGAAGCTAAAAAAGGGCTTTATTTGGGCTAATTTATCGTTTTTTGACCTTATTTTAAAGCTGGGAAAAAATGGTCAAAATCGGCAAAAAAGTAAAGGTTACTTTTTAGTAAAAGTTACTTTTTTACCGATTTTGGCCATTTTTTTCCACCTTTAAAATAAGGTGAAAAAACGATAAATTAGCCCAAAAAAAGCCTTTTTTTAGCTTCTGGAGCAGGGAAAAGGCTTTATTTTGTACTAAATACTCATATTCAAAAGTTGAAAAACTGGCCAAAATCGGTCAAAAAGTAAACGGTTATACCTTTACTTTTTTACCGATTTTGGCCCTGTTTTCAAGCTTTAAAAATAAAGTCAAAAAACGATAAGTTAGCCCAAATAAAGCTTTTTCTAACTTTTGTAACAAGAAAATGGCTTTATTTGTACTAAATACTCATATTTTGGCCTTATTTCAAAAGTGGAAAAATGGCCAAAATCGGTCAAAACGTAAAGGGGTTTTTTTTTGTTGTTTTTTATTTAAAAGCTTTTATTTGCATGACCCATTTACAGGTATTGCTAAGCAAAAATAAGTATAAACTAATTTTAACTATAAACTATAACTACTTAAAGCCATTTGCGTCCAAGCACAAACCGCAAACACCTCAACGAGCCACACCACGCCTGAAACGCGACGCCCGGGTGCGGCGTCCATCCCGGTCTAACCAATCACATCTGAAAGATCTTGTTGTGACATTTACACCGTGAGAACACCCAATGCGATTGGACAATACAGGATGAACGCCACCCCCAAACGTCGCGCCCCAAACGCGAGACAACTCGCAAAAACGTTCGCGGTCTGCGCCCGAACGCAAACGGCTGTAAACTACGAATAAATAACAAACGTTTTGTGCTTTATATATACAGGTAATAGATAGATAAAATATTAGAAAAGTGCATAAGTGCATACTTCTGATTTAAGGGCTGTTGTCTCTGGTATAAAAACATTTCGAAATACGCTTCGAAAATAGTTCAGTTATTACTGGATCATTCAGTGACATAACATTACTCAATAAATTTCTTTTGTATTCATTGGTAATGTTCAGTTGAAAAACGTTTTTTAAAATGTTGTGCGAGTTATTTCGCAGGTTTTCGTATTTTTCACATTCAAAAGCAAGGTGGAATTCATCTTCAACTGTAGAGCTATCGCAATTTTTACAAAATCTTTCCGCTCGAGGTATATTTTGATAACGACCGTATTCAATTTCTAGTTTATGATTACTAATCCGAAATTTTGAGAACATTCTTCTCTGGTTGGGGTCTTTTATGACCTTTAAGTATTCCTCTAAATTATAATGTTTTTTAAATGTTGTATAGAATGACAATTTAGTAGAATTATTAATTTGCTGTTTCCAGAATGATATGTAGTATTTTTTAACGGTCTCTACAAAATCATTTGTGTTCGTATCATTGACGAATTTTTCGATATCTATAGGTTGATCTATGCCTGGGTAGAATTTTTTAATAATACTAACGACATTAGTGTAAAATGAATCTTTACCGTTTGTGTGAAGTCTTTTTGAGAGGTAAAATGACTGTTTTGCTATGCTTGAATCTGGTAATTGGCTAATATGGCGAATGTATGTGAATATTCTCTTGAATATAGGGACTAATAGAGGGAATTTGCCTAATTCACCCCTGCTAGCGATGTTGCTAGCTTTTCTGTTGACACCCAGGTATAGTTTGCAGAATTTTAGATGTGTTTTTTCTATAGAAGACTTGTCCCATTTAGTAAAATCATTGTTGGTATAAGCTCCCCACACCTCAGAATTATAGAGTAGAATTGGGGAGATAATACCATCAAAGATTTTCATCGCTGGTTTTGGATTAAGTTGGTGGAAATCAAGATGTTTTCGTATTTTAAATAGGGCATGTAGGGCCTTCTTGCTAAGTTGCTGATTTGCAACAGAGAATTTTGTATTTGGTGTTAGTTTTAGACCGAGATAAGTGTATTCATTTGTGATACCAATTCTCTTATCTCCCAAGAAGAAGTTTAGATTTTGTAATTTGGAGTTATGCTTTTGTAAGATCATAATTTTGTTTTTTTTCAAATTTATATTCATCAACCATCTTTTACTCCAATCATTGAGAGCGTTTAAACAATTTTGGAGGCCAGATTTGGATCTTGACAATTAACAAGATCATCTGCATATAGGAGACTACTTAGTCTAGTTCCGTTTGGTAGTAGAAATGGGTCCGAGTTTACTTTTTCAAATAGTTTCGGAAGTTCATTTATAAATAAGTTGAACAGGAGGGGACTTAAAACGCAACCTTGACGTACACCTCTATTGTAAGAAAAGAAGGGTGTTCTATGTCCTGATATTTTGACTGCACATTGAGTATTTGAGTACAGGTCCTTTATCAGATCATAGAAGCGTCCTCCAATCCCATTTTCTAATAGCTTCAAATAAAGACCTTCGTGCCAGACGGAATCAAAGGCCTTTTTAAAGTCAACAAAACATGTATAAATTTTCTCATTATTATTTTGACTAACGTATTTATCGTGTAAAGTTTTCAAAGTTAAGATGTGGTCGGCAGTTCTATTGCCAGGTATGAAACCTATTTGGGAAGGATGTAAAAGTTCTTTTGTTTTTGAATAGTTCATCAGTCTATCGTTGAGGACTGAACAAAAGAATTTTCCCATTGAGCTTGATACACAGATTCCACGATAATTATTGGTGTCTAAACTACTACCTGATTTGAAAATTGGTGAAATGAGTCCTTCACACCATGCTCTAGGAAAATTTCCAGATTTTATTATGATGTTAAATACTTTAGTGAAGCCATTTGAGAGAATGTCAACGCTATACTTGATCATTTCATTATTAATTCTATCTGAGTACGCAGCTTTTCTTGTTTTTATTTTCTTTGCTGCTTAAAGTAAAGATGGCGGAAGCGTAAACACGTGCGTTCTCACGTCCGCAGTTATAAAATGAATATTTGCTGATTTATTGATACAGATTGACCAGGTATTGCTAAAATCTACTAGATAAAAGTTAAAAGAAAGCTTCACATCGGTCAAGGTCTAATAAAATAACGTATTTTACAAGAAAACCGAGGAATTTTAAAGAAATATGACTGAACAACCTGAAGCTGCCATTTCATCGATCGACTCAAATATCGAAGAAGATAAATCAAACATCGGCCGATATCAAGTTGACAGCTTCAAAGGCTCAAATGCAAAACGAGTACCTCTCGAACAATTGGATTTTTCAATCTACAATCCAAGTACCAACATCGTAGCTTTTTCTTCGACCGAAGAAAGACTACCAATATGGATCAAAGCAATGGATCTACGCTACAAGCATGGCTTCCTTGTTGACAACCAAATAATCGCCCACTGGGAAGAAGAAAACAACCCGAATGATTCCACAAAATGCGACAAAGTAACGATCACCCTAACATCTCAAGAAAACGAGAAAAATATCATCATCATCACCATTATGGTCAACAAAGGAAGAATTCAAATTCAAGGTCGCTTCATGAAAGAGTGGGGTAGGGAAGAATTCCCTATATTAGTCGAACTGATTGGTAATCCAGTAAAATTACTCAAAGTTTTGAGTAGATTTACTCAAAATTTGAGTAAAATTGACTCAAACAAAATGCACCCACAGTGACTCAAAATCTTGAGTAAAGTAACACTTTACTCAAAACTATGAGTAAATTTACTCAAATTTTGAGTAAATTTGACTCACACAAAATGCACCCACAGTGACTCAAAATCTTGAGTAAAGTAACATTTTACTCAAAACTATGAGTAAATTTACTCAAATTTTGAGTAAATTTGACTCACACAAAATGCACCCACAGTGACTCAAATTCTTGAGTAAAATAACATTTTACTCAAAGCTATGAGTAAATTTACTCACAGTTTTGAGTACAATTGACTCACAGCAAATCATCCACAGTGACTCAAAATCTTGAGTAAAGTAACATTTTACTCAAAGCTATGAGTGAATTTACTCAGTTTTGAGTACAATTGACTCACAGCAAATCACCCACAGTGACTCAAAATCTTGAGTAAATCAGACATTTAATCAAATATTAAGCAAAATCAACTCCCAGTAAAAATATTCTATTCTTTCACTTTTAAAATGTTTAATATATTTAAAGACGAAATACACATGCAGTAATAAAAAAATTAAATTTGTAGATATTAAGCTATAATATAATCATAATATGTCTTTGCACAACCAAGTGTCAATAAAGAGAGGTACAATTGTATAATCTGGCTAACTATTTCAACTATTTACAAAGCTTACAATGGCAATCGTTACCATCATGCACATTTAAAATACATTTCTGTAAATACCAAAAAAATTATTCAGCAAATTTGGATATTTAAACATAAAAACATAATATGATGATAAAAGACCTGGACATGCCTCAATAATACCTCCATTCATGTTAAGCAAAACCTTGTAATCGGCAGCAATACATATCTCATTGGCAGACATTACGCTGCCCTGTACGATAATTTTAGGGAAGGGACTTTCATTGGCTGCCACTATCTCTTCAATACTTTCTTCATCCTGCAACAACAAATTGAAATAAAATAAATAACTAATACTGTAGATTTACTTAATAAATATCGTTGAACATAGTAGATAATGTTTGTTTACAAACTTCTGTGTTATTATAAATACATATATATATATATATATATATACAATATTATAAGAGAGTGTAAACCAGGAATCGAACCTGAAGCTTCCGAATCAATGCATTGGCACTCTGAGAGGTTAGAGCACTGATGCATTGATTGAGATACCTCAGTTGTGATTCCCATGCAATTGGGGCAGCCCTTCTAAGGTGGACACCTCTCTAAGGTGGACACCTCTCTAAATGGATACCAAATTTGGTCCAGAGTTTTTAGTTCCCTGTTTAGAGGATGGAAAAACAGTTCGCTAGAAATTGTCGCAAATGCTATTTGGTCAATATTGGGACTGGAACTACAGTACTTGATGTGATGTCATTTCCTCATGAATTCCATTGTTGACAATGGAATTCATGAGGAAATGACATCACATCAAGTAGTTCCAGTCTCAATATTGACCAAATAGCATTTGCGGCAATTTTCAGCGAATAGGACATTTTGCCAATGTTCAAAGAGATATATCTTGGAAACAAAACGACCAAATCAAAAACTGTAAAATAACTTTACAACTGTTTTTCTGCCTTCTAAACAGGGAACTAAAAACTGTGGAGGGTTTATATGCACTTTAAGTTCTTTCTGTCAAATTTCTGTAAGTAACACAATGGAGTCTTTGTATGCCTGTGTTTACAAAATTGATTAACTTGGTTTGTGAGAGTTATTTGTATGTCAATAAAAGAAAAACGAAAACTTACAGATATAAACTGGACAAAATCATTATGCCCAGTCTGTCCTTTCCGAGCTGCAAAAGCATTGCTACTAACTTCAGCTGAAGTTCAGCACGTTCATCTACACAAAAAGAAACAGCCAGATTTACTTCATATATATTTGAATTTGAAAAGTGGATCATATACTAATGTTCATTAAAATATCTTTAAAAATTTCTAACAATAAATGTCATTGAACAACCTCCCAAAACTGATTAATAATTTATAAGCCAACTTGTACTATAAAAGCAGCATTAGCCACCCTCCCAAAAAGCTGATAAACAACACTGCCAGTGCAGGATCAAGCCACTATATCTACAATGTCTATTTAGTTATTGCCAATTCAAATCTTATAATTATTTCCAATCAAATTAATTGGCCCTTTGCTCTCAAGAAATTTGTACTGTAATAATCACACTGCATCTTAAATTCAAAATTATCTTTAAGTGGACTGATTCATTTACTTTTCCAATTCTAAACACAATATATTGTATTTGATTCTTCAGTTTATAGTGCAAAATTGTTGAAATGTTTTTTCTTCTCGAAAAAATAGGTCATTGCAGATTGCCATAAATTTATGTATCTCCTCTTTATCGGGTGGCTTACAGAAGTATGCCATCCAAAAGAGGTGCTGGTAAAAGCCATAGGCCATCTTGTCAACAACAAATAAATTGCATTTATTTAACATACCAAAATGTATAGGTGGCTTTAATCCTTGGATAATTAGCATCACTCACTTACAGGCTTGCAAAATAAAGCTGGCACATACACATATTGGACTGGAGATCACAGTTTAATAAATAAGCATCTTTTTGGAAGTGACTGGCCATTTACAGTGTATGGGGTGTACAAGATCAGATAAAATTTATCCAAGGTCATTAAAAGTTGACCTTGACAAATGTTCATTTTTCAAAGTCACAAAAATTAATGTCATCATTTATATAGATGATAAAACATTTCAGTTTGAAAATGTCGGACAGTCTGATCGCACAAATTTAGCTGATCTGTAATAAAAAGAGATCTCACTGATCTCACTTTTGGATGGGCTATAGAATTTTTGCTTTTTGATAGACTATATCATGAAAATTTTTGAATTCAGACAAATGATTTTCCCAACAGCTACACCCCATAAATAATAACCGGGTCTCTAAAAACTTCGTTATTTTATAATAATTAATTTCACAAACCTGACTTCATGATCATTCCCTTGATCACTACCCTCATTGACATTGCTTTGCTCATTGTTGTCATTGGCTATTAGTGCTAAGAATCTTCCTCATTGTTCTCTGGATTTTTTGTTGTGTTGTTTTGTTGGTCATTTAACTTCTGCAAGGCCTGAAGGAATTTCAATTTTCATCCTATCTCCAATAACTGGTATCATGAGCTCAAGTGCTCTCTCAGGACCTCTCAGTTAGAACAGTTAAGGAATTTCCATCAATCTTGTTCTCTTTATTAGTATAAATTTAAAACAGAATAAGCTTCAGCATACTGTAACTCTACAATCAACTAGCATGTTTAGTGCTGTTATGATTAAGTAACAATAGAGTCTGCATCGACATAATGTTTAAATTCAAAATGAAATATACCAAAGTCAGTGTACTGTTGGAACATGGAATACAGTTGACTAACATTTCGAGCAAAGGCACTTGATCTTTGTTAATTCTTAGTAAAAGGCCCTTGGCCTTTATGAGATGGAAATGCTTCCCTCTAACTAAGAACCTGCGCTTGAAACAAAGTGATAAACATCTATGTTTCGACAGTAAACTAACATTGCAATACGGTATTTTGATTTCTATTATTAATATATGGCTATGGTTCGCGCGCGGTTTTAATTTAATTTGTCTACAATTTGATTGGTTCTTTGATTTACTGTAAAATCTTTTATAACCGATTCTTCCATTCATAAAGACTTCGCAAACAAATCCACACTAGTTTGAAAGTATTGCTAGTACTAGTCTAAACTTACAACAAAAGAGCAGAAAAATTAGTACGGAAAGAAATAAACGGAGAATATTTCTTCAGGAGCGGGTTAAAATTGAATAAGAGTTGAACCCGACAGCTAAGTATTTTTATACCTCTCCACTACGAATGACTCAAAATTCGTATAAATGAACGACGAGAGAACTTTCTACGCGCTGAATTTTGGAGCCCCGTATAAAATAAAATCTGGCACAAATCCGAAGTGATACGCATTGAATGTATGTCTAGTCAAGAAGATAATTGCTCAGCAAATAATGGGCAATTATCTTCTTGACCAGACCACGCTTTCCGCCTGGTATATCAATAGCTACATTGAATGTCTGTTGCGCTTTCTCAAAGTTAAGAGTTGTGTTTCAACTGTTGAGTTGTCTGTTCGGTTTTGTTACAATATTTTAAGCGTCCGATTCGTTCAGTCAGAGCATGCAAGTTGCTCCCAATAGATCCACCATGCCAAATAGCCATTACATTAAGTTAGTTATTTCTCAAAGATATTTACAAGACATACCTTTAAATACGTCGCAATATTCTTTAAATCCATTGCCCACTAACCATTCTTGGACTTCCTGAATCGATTTCACTATATTGTATTCGTTATACTCTTCTCAAGAGAACGCGCGCTCGAACCTTTACTAGATGCTGTCAAGATGGGAGGCAGAGAAAGAATGAAACCAACGCCGTGACGCCGATTCGTGCTGGTCAGGTAGCGCGGTAGGCTCGGTTTCCAGCCTTATTTCGGGCTGCGACCCGCCCTCGAAATCACGGCTGGGCTCGTGAGCGTGTCATTGTCAATTTCCACCAATCACAAACGCGCCTGCACATTTTCAGCAGGCATATATTATTGAACATTTGTATAAATTATCCTGACAGCCCAGGCGTACGACCGAATTTTCGACACTTTTGAAGATTATTTTTTAAAAGATTTGCAACGTGACCATTAGTGGCCAAGATGTGTTTGCCATTTAACCTACTAGGTCAGGAAAATCATTGATATTTCAGTCAGTGTCAATAGTTTGTTGATATTAACTCGAAATCAATCACAACTGCGATTTCGCCTTTGATTTCTTTCATGGAAGATGATCAGATACGGTTTCTCAAGTCAGTTTGAATCACGACAGAGTTCGGCGACGATTTATAGAACGACGAAGATGCTAAAAAGCTAATTGAACCTGGTGAATGTCAGACTGTTTATTCACATTAATACCGTTTCAGACCGTTTGTGTCTTCGTGAAATGGCGGGCCCATAAATTGTTGATTAAAGATGTCCATAAGAAAAGATTGCACCTTGCTTCAGTTCACGAAGCTCACTGAATTATAAGTCGTGTCTTTGCTGCATTTCTGCCATTTCAAACATCTGCGATTTATCGTTCACTGACTCTGTTTATAGTGTTGGTTGGATGAATGACAAAAATATCTTTGCCGTGGGTAAATTATGCATTACGTCACAGACATAACAAGCCGCTCACGCGTCCAGCCGTTCGTAGAGGGCGGGTAAAGTCCCGCGAGTCGAGATAAGGCTGGAAATCGAGCCTAGTAGCGCGGCAGATTTAAAAAGAGTGATCGACGGATGTTCTCAATTGTTGCGGATGTTTTTCAGATGCAATGATTGGTTGAAGTATCAGAGTGTAGCGTTACCAACGTCATCGCTGATTGAAGATTCGTCGAATGAAAGAAAATAAAGGATGTCAGGACAGTCAGGTTGTCAGTTTAAGCCACGTTTTGGTTAGGAGCAATAAGAAATATGGTGTGGTTAACACGATAGTTCTTACACGCTAAATAAAACGTATAACTATCGTTGCCCGGTTTTGTAAAATCTTCCGCTCTTGTATTAGCCAAGTGCCAATGGCGAAACGCGTGTCATTTGATAGACTGAAGGATCAAATCTTTAAAATAAACAGACCTAACACAGGACGAAATCCACAGCTATCATCATTGTTAAAGACCATTTAAAGATATGGAATTGGTGGCTTTAATCACATTTAATCAGTTTAATTAAATTGTGTAAATCTTCCTTTAATCTCCTTTCCACATGCAGATTAAAGTATTTTCTGGAGGCTTTACTTGAACGATTTAAAATATAATTATAGATGATTAAAGACGACCTATTAAAGAATGAGTAAAGTTTGTTTAAAGGGAATGAAAGGTTTCTAACTTGTCTTTAACTGCGAAGAAAAATGAGTTGTAAGGTATCTTGAAGCTATATATACAAACCTTTTCCGCTCTGGTATTTTTACATCTTTAATCACATTTAATGCGGTGTTGAAATTGTGAAAAAGTACATGTCTTTACTCAACTTTAAGCAAAGGTGTTTTGTATCTTTATTTAACCTTTAATCA
Source organism: Corallium rubrum (assembly GCA_964035015.1). Taxonomy (NCBI): domain Eukaryota; kingdom Metazoa; phylum Cnidaria; class Anthozoa; order Scleralcyonacea; family Coralliidae; genus Corallium; species Corallium rubrum. Next base: position 5,140,441 of record OZ036015.1, read on the forward strand.
CATTTAATGTGGTGTTGAAATAGTGAAAAGGTACCTGTACATGTCTTTCCTGAACTTTAAGCAAAGGTGTTATGTACCTTTATTTAAACTTTAAACACATTTAATGTCGTATGGAAAGGACAGAAAAGAAACGTTTATTGTCTTTATTTGACGTTTCCATTTTCCATTTAAATAGTTAGTTTTGTTTAACCATTAATGGTTAAACATTAATGGTTAAACAAAAATATTTAAATGGCAAATGTAAATGACAATAGTTCCAGTTAAGCCATGTTTTATATTTTTGTTAATAAATTGCACGCGCAGGTAAGATGATCGATGAAATAAAACTATTAGGTGGCGAATTTAATAGCAAAGCAAGCAGTAATGTCTCCAAAAGGTCTTCAGCACACATAATTTTTTCTTCAAAATATATATTTACCACATCAATAACATAAAAATCTGCCGTGCAATACAGTGCATAATGCTAATAAAGTGCACAATAAATTCATATCGTATAAACAGTGTAAATTACATAAACCAAAGTACCCATAAATTTCATTATCAAATTATCATGTCAGAATAAAAACCCACGTATAAAAACCTTTCAGTCTAACATTTGCTATTTAGAATTTTGTATGAACCTGTTTAAGAAGCCCATGCAGGTTCACAACAAATATATAAAGCACTCTTAATAGCTATGAGAACATGGAAAACCTGGGGTGATATATCGTGGGTCTTTACCATACTGAAAAACTAAAACAATCAGATAGAGTCATTTAAAATGTCATTAACAGAGTCATTCAGTGAAGAGTCACTAGGGCTTAGTGACTGGGCACTCTCATCAAGAACATTATCGTCCTCGTTCTTAGCTGCCCACTCCGGGCAGTCTTTTGGCTTAGGTCGAATGGAGGGCTGTCCATCTTCGCGAGAAACAATTCTGCTCTGTACCAGTTCTGACAAAGACGACATGTGGAGCCTATCTAACTTTTTCTTTGCCCTTCGTAGAGATGGACTCTCCCAAGGCAACCTACGAACGTTGTAACGCACAATCTTTTTTGTTATTTCGTCGACCTCGCTTTCTTCTGAGGACATGTAGTCTGCCCGCATAACATCCAACACTCTCGCAGTTTTCTGGGCACCCCATTTCGCCTTTTCCACGTGCTTTAGCCTACGTGCAAGTTTCTAAAGAAAGATACAAAATAATAACAAATAAGCATGACACTTCTACCAGTCCTTAGAAAACCTATAGTACAAATGTTGACTATTGAGTTGATACAGTACAATTTTATATCAATTAATGTTGATTGCATGACTTGATTGTTGGACTCCAACTTTTGCTTCCACCGTATGCGCGATGTTCAGACTCTAAAAGTTCTTTAACTTCTTCTTCATAATCATTTTACACAGGATTTACTCTTCTTCATAATCATTTTACACGCGATTTCCCTTTTTGTCCCAGGCGACACGGGTAATTTGGGGGTTAGGTAGACTGCTTAAGCCACAACTTTGCTCAGCAAGAAATTCGACCGCGGCAATCTTACAAATTCATCCACGAGGATTTTGAGGCATTACAAGTAATGAGCATAAAAATATCATTTGATGTAGGATTTAAATTTATACATTGCTCAGGGAGACAAAGCAAAAGGTAACTTTCAAATGGAGTGTCACAAATGTCACAAAGATTTTCAAAGGTCACAAAACATTTCCAAGTCATAAAAATATAGGTCATAAACACGGGTGTTTTAGATTGAGCAACCCCCTCAGAATACAAAGCTAATGTCTACCAAATTAAATGCAGTGTTATAAGTTTAAAACACAAACCTCGTCCTTTCTGTTGCGTCTTCTACAGTTTGCAACATGGTCCTTCTGCGTACCTTTGCCAGTTCGTATGTGTGAGGCTCTAGACGACTTAAAGTAGGTCTTGAATGCTTCTACAAAAAAATAAAAATTCAATCTTAAAAAATTGATTATACTGTGTAAATAACACATATATAGCCTATATAGTTTAAAGTCTATGCATTTCTTTTTAAATTAAAGCTAAATCTCTTAACGGGTCTTTAAAGTTCTTAAGCCTTGCTGTGTGTTAATGTTGGTGGAAAATTTAATTAAACATGCAAAATAATTTGTTCTGCATGTTCGTAAGAACCGCGTAAACATTTTAAGGACCATTCTTGAAATACCACACATGCAAATTATAAGTATACTTACAGCTAATTCAACAAAGGTTGTCACATACAATAGTCAATTGTACAATCCAAAATGTGAATTTTTATAACAAACTGCAAGCAAATCCAGATAATATTGCTTTCAATTGGCATGTGACATTTGACTACTGTATTGCTTGCAACATTATTAGAATTAGCTGTATATTCTACTCTTTCTATACTATACTCGAAAGTCTTTAAATCAAATTTTCTGAGACATGTACCAACATACACAGTCATAGTCACACACTGACCCTATACTAAACGCCTAAGAGTTCTCCTTTAACAAGTAAAATTGTCTAGCTTTAGTCATATATAGGAAGATTCTCTGGTGTGAGCAAAACTAATGATACCATAGACGTTGCCATGTTAGTGACTCTACATATTATATCACCTGGTAATATTAAAAAATAGACAGAGTAAAGTATAGTAAAGTGATACCAGATACCATAGGAGTTACAGGGTTTTAAAATATATCCATTGGGCATTACAATTACAAATACCATAAATAACTATGTACACCATACCTTTTATTAAAACAGCAGACCATGGAAATTTTTGTGGACCTCCATACTCATGAGCCAGCTCCTCAGAAACCTTTGAACACAGCATGATGTTGTGTTGAGAGTCAACACTAAAATTAAAACAGAATACTTAGTATACATATAAGATGGCTCTTATAAGTGTACACCTGCAAATACAGTATACTGAATGAATGCGGTGTTTCATAAATATAGTGTAACACAAAGTTACCTTTCATCAAACTTAAATGCTAGATTACTGTCATGAGCTTTCAATGCTTTCAGTTTACGACGAACATCATTCTATAAAAAATGAGATATATATTAACCCATTAAGGCGCAATGTCTCCTGGTGCAGCTTACTATATGCTATTTTACACTGTACACAGCTTTAATAGTACCTCAATAAATTTAACACAAAAAGTAAAGTCACACTTCGCAAGCAAGCAAGAGAAGCCAGGGTACCCGAGTTGGTCTGGGTTTGGCGATACACCACCTTTGGTATTATTTCCTGTCAATTGTCAAATTTCATCTTGCAATTACATGAGAACTGAACTGGCCTGCCTAAAAGTAATGGCCTGCCTCGACTGTAGTAGCCAGTCTGGGTGCTTTGTTACTTTTGGCAAGACAGCCCACCTGAACTGTCTCATGTAAACACAGAATGAAATTTGTCTCACCAAAGCGAGCTGGCTCGGATACCTGGGCTAGCTTGCCTCATATATTAAATACAGCCGTAGATACTAGAGTACAATAGACTTGCCTTGTTAATCTAGCTTAGTGGCAGGCAAAAGTTAAATTGAAAGCTCTCAAGAGTTTTGTGATTGTGATATGCACTTTGGAATAACAGCGCAGAACATAAATCTATTCTGTTAACGTAATTTGCGTGTTTTGCCTGCCAAGGGCAAAGACAAGGGTTCTATAATATTTATAAATGGGCTGTATACTGTATTTGTAGTAGTGATTTGCATGTAGTCAATTAACAGCATCTATGACTATATGAGTTCAGCAATCTTGAATCAGCCTTTGAATATTTGGCGCAATTATTTCAGGCGCCTAAACTTTCATTAAATCAGAGCGATCTATACAAATTAAAATGTATACATAATTTATCAGATACAAGTACAAATGCTTACCCTGCATAGCTTTGGCACTCGAATAGCTCTGATTGGACCTGTTTGGCGAACGCGTCTCGCGGTACTGGTTGACAAATTGTCCATTTTATCAACCTTATTCTTCATATCTTCGATGGACGACTTCGTCTCGTTTACAGTCGTCTTTAATTGTTCTCGTAAGAGCCTGTTCTCCTGGACGACGTTTTGTAGTAACAGGACATATTGGTCAGATAACGACACATCCATATCTATATTACAATACGAGACTTGCTGAAGCTTAGCTTAGAAACTCAAATGTACCTCGGATGGAAGCAAACCCAGTTTGTGAACCTTGAACGATATTGACGGTTTAACCTCATCATAAAAATCCAAAATTGAGCGGGAATTAACGTAACATTTTCCAATTGGACGACAACAGATACGCACAACGGGAACGCCATCCTGTTTGTCAAAGACACGTATACTTTCACGGGGTCTAAACCGGTTTCGACAAGCAACATCTGGCCAAAAATTCGCTCAATGAAACACTAGTATACCATCATCCGTAAAAGTGACGTTACTTGCATAACTGTAGACAAAAATAACAGTTAAATCTGGTCAAAAATTTCCATTCCAGTACTGTAAACTACACAGCAAGCGAACAGACAATTGTTTGCCCAGTCCGAAGGGGGGGAGGGGAGGTAATATTTGTACAGCAATATATAAACAAAGCGCGCGCGCGGGAATTTTCACTTGATCACAAGCGAGCAACAACGACAAATCTCAAAAAATAATATGCTTTTTCTCTGTTTCGTCTGGTCGTATGAGCTTACGTAAAGTCGGTTGAAATGGCGCATTTTAACACGACATTCCACACAGCGAGTGGCGCACTTGCTAATGGTGGGATACGTCACGATCTGGGAGAAATCTCAGTACAGTCAGCGAGACAGAGCGAGCATATACCTTCGAAGCTACGTCGGCTTTCCAGGCCGAACACGATCGAGGAAATTCGCCGTAAAAGACACAAAAGAAACAAGAAAGAGCGAGAGAGATATAGAGGGATGTCGAAAAGGGAAAAAAGATCTGAGAGGGAAAGAAAAATGCAGGAGAGATTTAATATCGAGCAAGAAAGTAGGATGAAAAAGCTAGTCGTCCGTGTACACAAAGAGAGGAAACGTGCTGTTGACTTCTGGCGACTGTGGGACAAAGAGAAAATGTTACGCAGTACGAGCAACATGTGAGTACAATAGCATAAATTTACACATGCAAAACTAGTTAAAACCGTACTTCTCGTTACCATCCGCCTATTTTAAAGACAGTATCCTATAAATACGTACAGTATCGTATAGGTTTCTGAAACCCGAGGCTTTAGTATATTTCGAATTTCCCAATTACCCACACTGAAACAATTCTGAACTGTAATATGTACACGCTAAACGTATAGTGTTCGATACAAAATTACACTGAATTCTACAGATCAACAGATGTAAACAATAATTGTCTAGTGACTAGTGTTTCTAAATAGATATAAGGTGTCTATATATTAAAGTCCTTTGCTAAATATAATAGAATTAAGTTAATATAATATAATGATTTTGGTATGTGATTGTTACAGTAAATTACACTGTATCACACAGTGAGTCACATGAGGAAATATGAAATTTATGACGCATCTTGGCGCAAGAGTCTCCTTTTTAGGGGTAAAATTGCCTGAGGTTAGACGGTGTAAAATAACAAAGTAGGGCACACTGTGCCTTAATGGGTTGATTGACAGATAGTTTTATTAACCCTTTATTTGGCAATTTCTAGGAGGTCTCCCTCTGATGAGTAAAATCGTCTGGCATTAGACAGAGTAAAAAAATAAGTTGCCATATGGCAACAGTGCCAAATAAAGGGTTTACCCATTAAGTTGACTCAAGTGACAAGTAAAATTGTTTGGCATTACATGGAGTAAAATAACAAACTAGGGCACATTGGCCTAAATGGTTACTGTAAAGGCACTTTGAATAAATGAACAAAATAATATAAATAAGGTAGCACCATTGTGAAAGTGTTTAAGCTGGGGTGGGGGAGGGGGAGGGGAAGGCAGTATATTTACCACCAAGTTTGTGATCCTTACATTTCATAATTGGTTGTTGTATTACCAACAATTATTAATTTTCACAACAGATAATTTGTTTAACCCATTAAGGTGCAATGCACCCTTGTGTGTCCTACTTTGCGAGTTTACTGTCTAGTGCCAGGCAATTTCAAGGAGAGTTTCTTGCACCTTAATGGATTAGTATGCATTGCAGTATTGCCAACCTCCATTTGCCAACATTGCCATAGAGGAAGCACACTTACCTCCCAAACCCCTGTTTGTGACTGGCCCTGATTTGAGGTCAGTGTAACCAGCTGTTATTTCATGTTGCTGCACCTTTCTATTTCAGAAATGTACACCAAATTGAAAAGAAATCTATTCAAGACATTGAGGAAGGCAATAATGATATTAATTCTTTGAACGTTTTCATGGCGATAAAGTAATATAAATAAGTTTTGTGGAAACACCACGTAAACTATTTCTTGAACTATTTCGTAAACTATTTTTTTTTTTTTTTTTTTTTTTTTTTTTGAGCAAAGAAATAGTTTACGTGGTGTTTCCACAAAACTTATTTATAATAATGATATTATCGGTGAAGGAACTTTTGGAACTTGTAAGAAAAAGATATACAGAGGTCATATTGTTGCTGTCAAGTATTACAAAGATAATTCACTACCATCAGATGTAGAGAAGGAGGCATTGATGATTAGTACATTTGATCATCCAGGTATTGTTACCTCAAGTCTTTGCCAGCTTAACAATTGTAGTTATCAGTTAACCCATTAAGGTGCAATGGTCTCCCATTAACAACTAAAACTGTCTGGCGTTATACACTTACAGCGTAAATTAACAAAGTAGAGCGTACCAGAGCACAATGCACCTTAATAGGTTAATCTAAAATACTGTACTTAGGTAATATCAAAGTGGTTAAAGTTAATGAAATGCAGCAGCTTATAGTGTTCATGCTCAACCCCTATATTAGACCATTCTCAAGCCTTTTTAAGAGATGCTGGAATTTGGGAGTAGGAAGAGGGCTATCCTCCAGATATTTTTTTTGGTAGAGCATGGGGGCAGAGGTGTCCTTTTTATTTTATTTCTTTTCAATTTGCTTCTTGTATATGAAGTCATTATACATGTACAGTACATTTATAATTCAGAATCCTGATGATGGCTACAGTCTAGTTGAAACGTCGATTCAATAAAATGAAAATGTTATTTGGAGTTAATGTTCTTTTGTAATGCTCAGTGGTGCCAGTAACTATGCATTTGTTACCACAGTACTGTATGTGTGTGTAACTCCATCTTATTTAGAGACATGCATCAACACATGACAGGAAGCATTGTTTTGCATTGAACCTATCTGTACTGTTTAAAACTCTTTACCATGACTATTCCTTTTATTTTTAGGTTTGCCATTTCTCTTTGGTATGAATGTTACAGATAGACCATATGTTCTTGTGACTGAATTTTATGGTATTGATGGGAAATGTGTGACACTAGACAATGCTGTGAAGGGTAGGTTGCCTTTGAGTATTCCAGACTGGGCCAAAGTGTTGGGAAAGACATCTGAAGCCCTATCTTTTGTTCACAGTAAAGGGTTCATTCATGGTGATATTAAAAGTAACAATATTGTTATTAGAAGTGAATCTAGTTCATATGTGCCCGTTATTATTGATTTTGGCAAAATGAAAAAAATCAGCGAGGCAAAGAAGTATAACTTGACTTCGAAGGAAAAGGAGAGATATAGCAAGAAGTATAAGCATATTGCACCTGAAGTTGTAAAGGGAAGCCATCCCAAATCTCCAGCCAGTGACATTTATTCTCTTGGCCAGGTTATTTCACTAGTATGCTTTTATCATCGGTCATCCCAATTGCAGAACATTGCAAAACAATGCATACATGGAACACCTGAGAAAAGGCCAACTATTTTGCAAATTATATCTGATCTTCATTCTATTTCTGCGGTATAATGTAGGCAATATAAAATTGCAGTAAAACTTTGATAGGAGATGCAAAATATGGCAGAGGGATGTCTATTTTATTAATTTGCACATAATTTTAAATATAGAGAAAACATTAACAATAAATAATTTAGTACAATTTTGCGCAGTATTATGGTGACCAATATCATAGATGTACAGTACATCTCTCAAGAAGTTAGAACCGATACGTCCAATATGTTCATATAAACATGTAGAGCATGCTCAAAAAAATTCAGTTGTTTTTCGCTCATGTCCCTAAAAAGTAATGTATCTCTCCAGAAACACCCTCAAGTGTAAAATTTTCTGGTTAAGCTAAAAGTAACTCTGTTTGGTGAATAGTGTTCCTTGTTAATGTAACTAGATTTGTTGACATACGTGTAGTCTGGTTAATTTAACTAGGATGCAGGGGTCGATAACTTTTTTGTGTGCCTGCAACCGCAAAGATTATTTGAAAATGTGCCTGCAAAATGTCTGCATGAAAAAATGCAAAATCATGACATTGAGCCATATTAAACTACTATAGGCGGCTTAACTACTAAGCCACAATACTTTACGTTAAGCTACAAGAGTTTTTTACGATTTTTCTTTTATAAAGAGCTCTGGTACGAAATTTAAGTTAATTATTGTTGATTTATAACCTCTGTTTTTAAAATTCTACAAAATGTGCCTGCAAGCAAGTTGTTTATTCTGAAATGTGCTCCAGTGGTCTCCACTTTAAAGTGCCACTAACCCCCTAAAATCCACCTCATAAAACCTAACCCTAACCCTAACCCTAACCCTAACCCTGACCTTATTCACAATTATCAGCCCAAGTTTATTTCACAAATTAAAATAAGTTATAATTAAATTTAAAAATAAAAATAAATTATAATACTAACCCCCCACCCCATAACTTAAAATCCACTTCTAACACATAACTTTAACTCTAAACATAACCCTCTTAACCCCAACCCTAACCTCCATCATCTCAATCCCTAACACCTTAAACCTAACACCTTAAACCTTAAACCTTAAACCTTAAACCTTAAACACCACTATTCACCAACACAATACACCAAGGATGGTAAGTCACAGCCAGGATCCAAATACCTGAACCTTATTATTTACTTTTACTTTTATTTTACTTCTTTTAAAAAATATTCGGTCACCGCTCAGGCTGTCTACTTGTTCTTGACGACGACAAATGCCGCCTGTATGTCGATTCTGATACATGTTCATTGCAGTGAGCACATAAAACGTAGCCGGTATGCTCGGAAGGATCCATCGCTGAAGTTTTTCGCCTTTGGGAATAAAACAAGCCACGAAAACCAACAATCCTGCCATTGTTTAGATATTGTTTGTTTTTCTGTTTCCCAGGAAACAGATAGCATCATGTTACCTGTTGTATCCCTAGCGATCCCTCTTATAGGCTTTAACATAGCTTTTATTTTCCCAAGAAAAGGTGATAAAAGGAACTTAAACCTTTAATCGTCTTTAAAGTCACATATAAATCTAAGTAAAGTTTGGTGTGATTTTACCAAGCTGTAATTTTCCCATTAAAAGGGAAGTAAATGAATTCGGATCTTTAATCATCTTTAAAGGTCGCATGATAAATTAGCAAAAAGTTTGGTAAAGCTTTATCACGCTTTAATCTTCGCTTTTAAGGCAGTTAAAGGCATCGTGATCTTTAATCAACTTTAAAGCTCCCATATAAACTTGAATAAAGTGTAATGTGGCTTTATCAAGCTTTAATTGTTTTTGTAAAGCAAACTAAAGGCATGTCATGATTAAAGATGTATTTAAACAAGTATTAAATGTCGATAAAGTACGAATATACCTTTAATGCCTTTAAACACAGTTTTATACATTTAAACATACCTTTAACAGATTTAACCCAGTGTGTAAAGGTCAAAAAAGGTATGGATTTCGTCCTGTGTAACAGCTGACTTATAAGTTTTAATCGAAATATAGATCGTCAGAGAGAAAACGATCTCTGTTTCGGCAGTATATCTAGCCTTACTATATTTCGATTGTTGTTTTAACACTGCCCACGCATAATTTTTCAGTTCAACAAAGAATAAAATACAAATAAACCGCAAAACATGATGACCATTAGAATGAAATCACCGCTAATTAATTCAGACAAGGCTCTTATTAATGATCTAAAAAAATTACGGGAAGAGAGAAAGTTCTTTGGATAATTAAGGACTATATATAGGTACCGCATTGTATTATATAATAAGAAGAATTTATGTTTTCATGAAGGCTGTAAAGATATTGAACGTGAGACAAGCTATAGTTCTGTTGAAAACGCGTTGTGCCACCGCACCGTGACGACAAAGCCCGGCCGCATTTTGAGTGTTGCTTCAAGCGAGTCTCGAGACAGCATAAAGGCTGCATAAAGGTTTGGCTGTAATACCAACTGACAAGCGATTTGTTGCCCTACGATACAGAGTTGACTGTATGCAATGAATATGAAGACTATGAACAGTATATTGTGAACTTTAAGATGTAATAGATTTATTTTACATATAGTTTTTACATATAGTAAACATTGCTTGTATTTACTGTATATAATTATGTATATACAGAATTTATATTATGATAAAATGTTTCATTGTTCACTCTTAAACCATTGCTCACTATTGAGAATTCGAGTAATATATTGTACTCAACTTGAGTAAAGTTACTAATTTTACTCAATATTTCACTTTACTCAGAGTTTGAGTAAAGTATTTTACTTAACATTTCAGTTTACTCAGGGTTTGAGTAAAGAGCTTTTGTTTTACTCAGGCCTTGAGTAAAGTCAAGAGTAAAGTGTAGTCAATTTACTCAAGACTTGAGTAAAGTGAAGTATTTTACTCAATATTTCACTTTACTCAGTGTTTGAGTAAAGTATTTTACTCAATATTTCAGTTTACTCAGAGTTTGAGTAAAGTGCTTTTGTTTTACTCAGGCCTTGAGTAAATTGAAATTAGTTTACTCAAGACTTGAGTAAGTTATCTAACTCAACATTTCACTTTACTCAGAATTTGAGTAAAACTGGTATTTTACTCAAACAAATGTGTAACTTTACTCACTTTTGCTTTACTCGCGGATTTGAGTAAAGTTAAACTGATGAATTACTCAGTTCGTGAGTCAACTTACTCAAGTCTTTGAGTAGAAATACTCATCGAGTCATTTGACTCAATACGTGAGTTTACATTTACTCAAACGACTGAGTAGAAATACTCATGCATTTTCTGTCTGAGTAAAATTACTCAATATTTTGAGTAAGATATCAACATTACTCAATAAATGAGTAATTTTACTCAAAAATTGAGTAATTTTACTCAATTGCGAAAATGCTTTTTTTGCAGTGCACTGCAAAAAATCCTTGAGTAAATTAACTCAAAAAATTGAGTAAAACCATGCACCCACAGTGACTCCAAATAGCGAGTAAAATTGACTCAATAGTTTGAGTAAAATACTGTTTTACTCAAACCTTTGAGTCAATTTTATTGAACGAAAAAATTGAGTAAAACGATGATTTTACTCAAATTTTTGAGTAAAATTACTCAAAATTTGAGTAAAATTGACTCAATCAAAATCCACCCACAGTGACCCAAATTATTGAGTAAAATGATTACTTACTCAAAATTTTGAGTAAATTTACTCAACATTTTGAGTAAAATTACTCAAAATTTGAGTAAAATTGACTCAATCAAAATGCACCCACAGTGACCCAAATTATTGAGTAAAATGATTACTTACTCAAAATTTTGAGTAAATTTACTCGGGTTTTGAGTACAATTGACTCACACCGAATATGTGATTACAGTGGCCTAAAACCCTGAGGAAAATAAACATTTTATTCAAACTGTGAGTAAATTGACTCAAAGATTATGCAAACTTTTTAAATCAGTGAAGATATTGAGTGAAATAAATATTATACCTTTCTAAACTGACAAAAACATAGAAATGTTAAACAAAATATCCACTTGAAAAGTTTGCAAAATTATATATTGAATAAAAATTAATGGCTAGAATAGATAAAGATACAGAGGTCTATGATTTTTAGATATTTCAGTATAACAGCCCTGTGATTACAATATTCATTCAGTAAATCACTTGCTATGATTTCAGTGTATATATTCATGTAGTATTTAAATTATTAACAAAATGAATAATGGAAGCAGGTAACTTTCTTGCATCCTGTATATTTAAAATGCATTTCTGCATATGTATAAAAAAAATATTTAAAGAGTTCGGATATTCAAACATAAAAACATAATATGTAGCCAAAAGTCCAAGGCACGCTTCAACTATTCCACAATGACCAAAATTTTTGGGAACGGACTTGACATCTGGCTTAATGCCTTTTCTACTTTGGCACTTTCCTGCAACAAAAAGCACAATGTTTCATATAAATGAGGACATAAGTTCGAAGAGCTGATCTACTGTCTAAGAATGTGCAAAGCCTAATATAATGACTCAGTATTGCAACTTCAAAGTGTATGAGGACAAGACTGGACAAGTGTAGAAAACATGAACCTACTTATGTGAAACTTACTGAAACAATCTGGACAAAATCCTCATAATTTGGTTTGGCCAACTTTCTTTGCAAAAGAAGTGGCAGAATGAGCATTGCCACCTGAGCACGTTCATCTACAGAGAGAAGAAAAAAATAACATAAATTGATAGACTGACAATATACTTACACCCTTATATAGTATATATACAGAAATCATTAAGAATGCTAATAATCTAAATCAACTCAGTCTGCATTGCACTTGTAGTTTCACTGGATGAAGAGACAAAACATATTTGCAGTATCTGGCATACCATCTCAGCAACTCACTGTCTTGGGGCTAATCAGCAGTGTACATAGCCGGCGTTGTTTCTTTTTGTTTTCCAGTGATTGTTTACGTTTTTTTAGATCTGAAAGAGAATTTTATTGCACATGCATAAATTTATGCCTCTCCCCTTCAACAAGTGGCTTGCATATAAGCATGCCACCCAAAAGAGGTGCTACAACAACATAAATGTACAGGGTAGGCCACTAACCAAAAATACTATTTTAGGCCTAACTTTTAAATTTGTAATAGTCTACTATAATTAATGTGCTAAGTACTTAATTGTTTATTTCAAAACATATTAGCAATTGTGGATTACTATATGTATCTCCTCTTCAACAGGCGGCTTGCATATAGGCCTACTGTAAGCATGCCACCCAAAAGAGGTGCCGGTACAAGGCGGCCGTATAAGCCACCGGTATAAGCCACCCTCTCGACAACAGAATTAACTGCAACAACATAAATGAAATAGGGCAAGCCACTAGCCACTATTTTGGGCCTAACTTTTAAATTTTTAATAGTCAATACTATAATTATTGTGCCAAGTACTGAAAAAGAATTGTTTATTTCAAAACATTAATTAGCAATTGTGGATTACTATAAATTTATGTATCTCCTCTTCAACAGGCGGCTTGTATATATATCTATATATATCTATCTATATATATATATATATATATATATATATATATATATATATATTTAACAATTATACCATGAGCTCGAGTCGTATATGAGCTCATAGCCAACGAGGCGCTTCGCCGAGTTGGCTATGAGTTCATATACGACGAGAGCGAATGGTATAATTGTTTTATAATATAGCAAAATATGTTATGATAATGAAAAATTGTTGATTTATTGCAATAAATTATATTAATTGAATATCCGCCACATATGAGCTTCCGTCATGCGTATTGTAGTTTATGTTTTCAAGTTTCTTGCTGAGTTGAAAACAGCTTCAGAATTTTCTCTCAGAGCCAAAAAATACGTTGAAAAGACTGAATGAAAAACAGCTTTGAAAAGTCAAAAGGTGGGTGATTTATTTCTTAATCTGTCGTGGTTGTGAATCTTTGGCTTTTTAAATGGACAAAGAAGCTAAAAATATAATTATAAATAGCGAAAATTACGCGTTGTTTTTCAATATTTCTAACCTGAAAGAATGACACAGTTTTTATCCATCTGAATGATTTATTACTTCAAAAACCCACTTTGCTGAGTAATAATAATGGTTGTACTCATAAATTCAATTCTTGTGGATTTTAATTTGTCTGACAAAACATTGTTGTCAACCTGACAATTCAAATCGGGTTTTGTAAACTCTTAAGACGGTTTTTAAAATGGGATTTACCATCTTAACTTTGTAAATTGTGTATTTGGGTTGTGTATTTTGTGTTAAATGTTAGTTTCCCCTTCTTAGCGCAAGTTTTTCTGAGCTATACATTGAAAAAACCAGCCAATTTCATCTGCAATAGTTTAAGAAAACTACGCCGCCATTTTGTTTTTCATTACTCGCTGTATATGAGCTGATATACAGTTAGTAATGCAGCCAATCAGATTGCAAGATAGCTCATATACCATTAGTAGCTTTATTATATATATATATATATATATATATATATATATATATATATATATATAACACAAGATGAGAAACACAAGTTACTTCATCGAAATTTTATTTACTATAGAACTGTTTCGTATGGCAAGTGTTGAGCTTGCCACACTCATCAGGTAAATGATATATCATTTACCTGATGAGTGTGGCAAGCTCAACACTTGCCATACGAAACAGTTCTGTAGTAAATAAAATTTCGATGAAGTAACTTGTGTTTATCATCTTGTGTTATGCCGCTCTGCGTACGCATTGAGCACTCTATCCATACGATTTTGTATGCGCTAGTTTCTATCCTCACGATAGTTCCTATCACTACATTTATCTATCTATCTATCTATCTATCTATCTATCTATCTATCTATCTATCTATCTATCTATCTATCTATCTATCCATCCATCCATCCATCCATCCATCCATCCATCCATCCATCCATCCATCCATCCATCCATCCATCCATCCATCCATCCATCCATCCATCCATCCATCCATCCATCCATCCATCCATCCATCCATCCATCCATCCATCCATCCATCCATCCATCCATCCATCCATCCATCCATCCATCCATCCATCCATCCATCCATCCATCCATCCATCCATCCATCCATCCATCCATCCATCCATCTATATATATATATATATATATATATATATATATATATATATATATATATTATTTAAAAAAAATGAACGTTGCTACTCCGAGTTTCACGCGTTAAGCGATCATCAGGCAACTGAAAAGTTTCACTTTAGTTTCTGTTTATATTGCGTGGCACGCGTGAGATCGCGGCACACGTGACATCACCGCACGCGCGAAGTTTGAGAGAATGTTCCCGGATGTGTATCTCTGTTCCTAGAGCGGCGGGCGTTCCTAGCATAAAATTTATTTTCATGCCGGCATTTTGAAATTAGCTCGATCCGATCGTTTGTTGAGCAAGTTCGCCTTGTTAGCTTTCAGAATAAGCAGTTTTTCTTCTAGGCACAGGTTACAGCGTCTTGCTCCACTTGTGTAAGGGGCAGCGCGTTTTAAAATAGACCAATTTACATTGAACGGTTTCCCTTTTGATATTAAGTCCCAAACGTACTTCGATAGTTCAGTTTCGTTCTTGTATTTCTCGTCATGGAAAGATTTCTGGTGGTTGTTGAAGCGTTGCTTGAAGTTGTTGGCTGTCATTCCTATATATTGTTTTGTTGTGTCTGTTTCGTCGGTTGTCACATCAGCTTTGTAGATGATTCCTGTAACCATGCAGTTTCCTTTCAAGGGGCAATCGGTTTTATTTCTGCAGCTGCAGTTTTGCTTGTTGTTGTTGTTGTTGTTGTTGTTGTTGTTGTTGTTGTTGTTGTTGTTGTTGTTGTTGTTGTTGTTGTTGTTGTTGTTGTTGTTGTTGTTGTTGTTGTTGTTGTTGTCGTTGTCGTTGTCGTTGTCGTTGTCGTTGTCGTTGTCGTTGTCGTTGTCGTTGTCGTTGTCGTTGTCGTTGTCGTTGTCGTTGTCGTTGTCGTTGTCGTTGTCGTTGTCGTTGTCGTTGTCGTTGTCGTTGACGTTGTCGTTGTCGTTGTCGTTGTCGTTGTCGTTGTCGTTGTCGTTGTCGTTGTCGTTGTCGTTGTCGTTGTCGTTGTCGTTGTCGTTGTCGTTGTCGTTGTCGTTGTCGTTGTCGTTGTCGTTGTCGTTGTCGTTGTCGTTGTCGTTGTCGTTGTCGTTGTCGTTGTCGTTGTCGTTGTCGTTGTCGTTGTCGTTGTCGTTGTCGTTGTCGTTGTCGTTGTCGTTGTCGTTGTCGTTGTCGTTGTCGTTGTCGTTGTCGTTGTCGTTGTCGTTGTCGTTGTCGTTGTCGTTGTCGTTGTCGTTGTCGTTGTCGTTGTCGTTGTCGTTGTCGTTGTCGTTGTCGTTGTCGTTGTCGTTGTCGTTGTCGTTGTCGTTGTCGTTGTCGTTGTTGTTGTTGTTACTACTGTTGTTGTTTTCTTTCGACAGAATGCGGTGGTTGTGTTTGGAAATAGCGCTTTTGATGAAAAGTGAAACTTTTCAGTTGCCTGATGATCGCTTAACGCGTGAAACTCGGAGTAGCAACGTTCATTTTTTTAAATAAAATCTATCTTGCTCTACCTTCAAAAGTATCGAGCACTCTGTGGTCTATTGTAAACGACTACTTTAACTATTATATATATATATATATATTCATAACTCGCAAACTGTGTCGGGGCTACCTATGCTCCGACGCCTGTGGTGTGTTTCTCTGTGTGTTTTACCCGCACCCCCCTGTTGAGGAACCTCTTTTTTTACCATCCCCTTCGGAATTTCCGCTATTTTTGGAAAAAGATTTACCCCTCACCCTGGATATTCCAAGTTGACTCAACCCCCTCCCTTGGAAATTCCAAGTCGACTTAACCCCCCTTCCCTGGAAATTCCAAGTAGATTCAACCCCTCCCTTGGAAATTCCATTGAGATTCAACCCCCTCCCCTGGAAATTCCAAGTATATTCAACCCCCTCCCCTGGAAATTCCAAGTATATTCAACCCCCTCCCCTGGAAATCCACTGAGATTCAACCCCCTCCCCTGGCTGGATTCCTTAAAAACACCCCTCCCCGTTAGAATTTCCAAATTTCCAAGGTTCCTCAACAGGGGGGGGGGGGGGCGGATAAAAATGGAATAGCCCAATGGCATTTCAGAGACTCTAGATTTTTAAAAACTTCTTTCAGCAAGCACCGCGGTCTCATGAAACATAATTAAAAGAAACATCAGAATTTCCGTAATATATGAATAAAACACAGAAACACGCCACATTGCAGGCGTCAGAGTTGGGCTCTTTATAACGTTAGTAGATTTGACCTACTTTTATGTAATCCCCGAGCCCGGGCGTAGGGGTTGTTGCATTCATGTATTACTAGTACTTCATGTAAGACTACATATCCAACTTCATTCAAAATGGCGGACAAACACGCTGCTTCACATTTAAAAGATGAACTTGCAAAAGAAGAGATTTTACTCAGGAATATCAAGGCAAAATTAATGGACCAATTGCAAAGACTGAAAGTAAGTTAAAGTGGCTATGAAACGAAAATTAAGTTTGTCTTATTTAAAAGAACACTTAAAATGTTAGAGCAACATCTTTTGCAGTTTTTTTGGTTTCCTTGCTTCGTTCTTGAGATATTTCAGTTTGTTTGATATGCAAATTTAACTTATAAGATAACTTTACGTCACTCTTTGCATAATGACTTATCGCAAAAGATTACAGATCTTTGTTATTGTCAAACAAAAAACACTTAAAATTTACAGACTCTGTTGTAGGAGAAACACTCGCACATGCTTCCTAATTCGCCAAGTGCTTTATGAGGTTATGCAATAACCAAGGTTAACAGTCAAGGAACGGCGTGCGGAGAATGGGGAGAATCAGCGTGAGAGTTGTTTGATAACTAGAGGTGCATTGGCCAGCAAGGAGTCATTATGCCTTTAGTCGGCATACTGGCTATTTGAGGAAAACATTAACAGTGAACATATTGCATCCCACCATCCCACCCCTAATCAATCAAAGCAAATTGCAATTTCCACCAAAAGTAATTTCGGTGTGATAGGTGCAGACATGCAAAGGTTGTCAGGTCAAGGATGGAATTTGACACGTAGTGTGGGGACCTGAAGCTGAGTAACAACAAATCGCAGCATATCCTGTAGTCATGTCTGCACCTAACCATCCACAAGGGTAAGTATAGTGACTGCAGATGTTAATGTTCGATAACACCAAACTGTGACGTAAAGTTATCTTATAGTCAACTTTACATATCAAACTGAAATATCTCAAAAACGAAAATCTACAAAATGTTATATTGTCATTTTAAGTGTTCTTTCAAGTAAGACAAACTTAATGTTCGTTTCCTAGGCACTTTAAGGGGTAATAAATATCAGTATTAATAGCTCCATAATTTAATTAAATAATTATTCTTCATTGCTGTATTGTACTACATGTAGGTTGAAGAGCTGGCATTAACACAATATCTATCTTTGTCAAATGGATCAAATAATCAAACTACCTCAACAGTCTCATATTTCTCAACACAGGTGCAGTATAACAGAGCGATGCTTGGTTCACACAAACCATTAGTCTCTCACCACTGAAATTAAGCCCAGACTGAATAGGGCATCACCGCTGCCAAACGTGTTGCGCATGCGTGACATCTGAGCTCGTCCCAGGCTCTTCCTCAGAAAAAGAGTGGGAAAACACGAAATATTTGGACAGTTGTCCAAGAATCCGACACAAAAGTTAAAATTATAAGCATACTACCAAAAAGATAAGGTGGGCAATTTGTGCATGGCTTCTTTGTCAATATTGTAACATATTCTGAATTTACCCCTTCGTAATTTTCTTTACCCTGCACAAATGAATAATCGAGTCTTACTTAGTCTTCACTGTCTGGTTGTTGTCGCCACGACTAGTTCCCACTTCTCTTGCAATGTTTACTCAGCAAATTCACACATGCGCAAATGTTTGGCAGCGGTGTTGAATAGGGCTGGTACTCGGACAGGGCTCTCCGTGAAAAAACAAGAGGAGAGTGACAAAAAGAGCTCGTAAAAGTAGCAAAGTGCTCTAAAAAGAGCACCTGGGAAAATATTAGCTAAAAGCTAATAGTTAACATTAACACTTGAAGAGTGGAAAGATTATACAATATACAGTAGATAGGTATATAATTAAATCAAGCATCATTTTGTTTGAGAGCCATGGTTCAGAGGCCTAGTCCCACTACTAATACTCAGCCACAAGCCCACAATATGGCGTGCAAGAATGGGCAAACATCAAAGCTTTATACAGCAGTGTTTTTCGTTATTCACTTCTGATTTTTACAGTGTTTTTGATACTATTAGATATTTATTGTAAGAAAGTCAAGGCACTCGATTTTCCAAGCTCGTTGCCTGTTTTCAGGGGCATTTTAAGAGCGCGATCACGCTCCATTCCTGGAGAGCCCTGTACTTGGATGGGTGGCCACATGAGTCGAAATTAAAGGGATGACTCAAAAACACCCAGTCACCCAGTCCTAATTGGCCTTTCCAAAATATGTCATCAAAATTGGTCTTCCAAATTTGCAGTGGTGTAGTCAAGGGGGGTGGTGGGGACTATCACAGTGAACACAGTAATGTTTTCCAAGTGTTTTTGTATTGTTTCAAGTAATGAGTGATTGTTCTCGATTCCTTTGAGAACAGTAAACAATACAAAAATGCTCAGAAATGTTAACGTGTGCACAATTCTAAATCCGTGGAGAAACTTGTAGGGGGTGGGGTGGGGGTGTTTACAGTTGTTTTAAGACCACGTGACTACTCACTAGTAATGTGTTATATATATAGCAGGCATATATATATATATATATATATATTTATTATATGGCTGGGTTTGATTTCCGGTCCGTACGCAAAACGACGCACGCTGATTGGTTCCTGAGAGGTCGGGATTTTACGATGTTGACCCACCAGTCAATACGCTTTTTTCTCAGCCCTGTAAGTTTTGGTGAGAAGATGTCTGAGTTGATTTGAATACAAATAAGAAAGAACTAGGTATCTTTATTCAAATATTCTGAACAATAAAATGTGTTGGAACATCACTGCTGGTTTTCTTTAAAGCTGTTTATCTAAAAACATAAGAAGGCCAAGCAGCGACACGAAAAAGTCAACATGTACTGTAAGGTAAACAGCATACTCCGAAGACGAAAACAACGCTCAAAGCTTAAAAATAAAATGAACCAGTAGCCATATAATAAATTCCTTATTAACCTCGTTTGCTCGATCTGTACTGGAAAGTACTTGTCCTCGGTTTTATCGCACAAACCTCGCTCCTTTGTCGCTCGGTCTGTATGAAAACCTCAGGCAAATTCTTTCCCTTACAGACCTCGCACTCAGTTAACAAGTCTTTAATACATGTATATGCAGGCTCTGGGCCTATGCATATGCTATAAATTATAATACTAAAGGCTCTATACAAAATGCCTCCAACTTGTTTTTACATTTACAACTTGTGTATAAATAAATCTAAAGATATTCTGACATGTATCATTCTATGTAAGTTCTGGTTTGATTTCAACAAAATTAGGTATGTAATTTATGGCTTTCAGATTACTCTTGAGTACTTGCCTCAAAATGGAAATAATGTTTCAGAGACCCTAAAAATCAAAAATTTTCCAGGGGGCATACCATGCCCCCAGACCCCCCCCCCCTAGGAGATTGACCGCACCACTGCAAATTTGTCGTCAAAAATTGGTCTTCCAAATTTGTCGGCAAGCTTCAGTGAGTCTCAAGATTTTAGCAATCTTCACGATAGACTATTAAACCACAATAAAAATCTGGTTTACCACCTAGCTTTTTTGAAAAACATATTTGATGACATATTTTGGAAAAGCCATGAAAGTACTGGATGGGTCCCTTTGAGTCATTCCTTTAAACTTCAACCACCTTCATGTGAGTAGAATTGTTGGTTTTCTGCTGTGCCTAGAGACTTTTTCACCAGGCTCTCTGGTTTTCCTCCCACCACAAAATCAACACGACAACACCATAGTTTCCCCAAATGATTCTATAACTTAAAATTAGAGCAAAGTGAAAAGATGGTAAACTGCTGAGAATAGTTTTAATAACGAAATACTGACGTTTCAAGCAGAGTCCTTCATAAGGGTAAAAACTAGAGTGTTGTGTAGGCAGTGTTTTAGATAGAGCAAAGTGAAAACATGGTAAACTGCTGAGAATAGTTGTAATAACGAAATACTGACGTTTCAAACAGAGCTCTTCATCAGAGTAAAAACTAGAGTGTTGTATAGGCACTGTTTTAGATAGAGCAAAGTGAAAAGATGGTAAACTGCTGAGAATAGTTTTAATAACGAGATGCTGACGTTTCAAGCAGAGCACTTCATCACATTTTACTCTGATGAAGAGCTCCACTCAAAGCATCAGTATTTCATGATCAAAACTACCGGTATTGCTGCCTAATAAACTATATATATATATTCCTAGATGAATCCAACAAATCTTGAAACAAACAAAAATGAAGACCAAATAAACAGTGTACCATTATCAGATCTAACTGAAACCGCATCCAGGTTTGTACATCTTTACCATATTTCCTCGATAAAGTACTTCCCCTAAAGCCCTACTTAACACCACATTTCTCGTTTTAGTAACACGTTGATGGTAAATACTTCAAACGATGTTGAAGAAGAGGAGGACGAAGAAGATTAGAATTCCAAAAAATGGGCATCCTATTTTTGTGGTTACAAGAACTTCAGTCTTCTCTAGTGCTGGAATACTTACATGTCAATTTCAGCTCAGTTTTCAATGCGCTTTTTTTTTGCTTTCAATGCAAAAATTACATTTCCAAATTTAGAAGTTCATTACGAAGTTTGATTTGAAGTTCAAATGTTCGATTAGAAGTTCAGCTTTGCACTTTTCTTTCGCTATGCAGTTAGTAATTTGGAATTGCAGAACGATTAATCTAATTATAAATATCAAAGCCCAGCATATTATTTTCATATAAGCCATTGAGTCAGACACAAGAGTAAATCATATTGTTACATAGCTAGAGTTTCACTGGATTTAACGATGACTGTCATTGGTTGGTTTGTGGTCACATGACCTTAACTAAATTTCAATGTCTACCGAGCGGGCAATAATTGAGAACTTATTGCCTGCTTGGTCAATAAGTTTTCAATTCTTGCCTGCTGGAACTTTGAACTCTTCACGGCATCCTGTAAACAAATTAAAGCTTGTTTGGTACGAAAAAAAGAATATTTATAGGTCTTCAAAGCATGTGTGAAGATTAACTGGAGAAATGTATTGCTGTTCTTTTGTTCTGAGGCTCATATTTGTTTGACTGAAGTGAAATTACGGAGCCAGGCGAAATGTTTTGGTAAGTCTTTCAGTTTGTCTTTTGTGTACTTTCCCTTGATAAACGTCGAAATCATTCAGTGAAACTCTAGCTATAGAGGGTTTTCATCTTACGTCACGGCGGCCATATTGGTGTACCAAAACAATGAAATGGCGGCCATATTGGTGTACGGTATGGGAATTAGCTCAAATATTTCGTATTGTTTCACCACCCCAATGGGCCACCGATCACGTGAGTGAAAACGCTCTATATAACAAAACACTTAATGTCTGATCCCTCGGGAAACACTTGGCTTTAAGCATTATGTTGTAGAGAAAGACACCGCAAATGTGGAGCTATTATAATTTTGGTAGATTTATTTTGTTTTTAATAGAAACTTCTGTTTTTGTATTTTATATAACTAATATCTTTTAATCTGAAAATTTAACTAAGTGTAAATATACCATGTATACATATTGTGCAAATTATTAGAGTGTATTCTGTTATGTGTCGTAATGTGCAACTGTTTGGCTGCAGACATGCAAATATAAAATATATCAGAGTGTGTAATTATAACTTGTGTAATTTTGAGGTGTGTAATTCTGAGGTGTGTAAAATCAAAGATATGTAAAAACCAAAGGTGTGTAATTCTAAGGTGTGTAAAATCAAGTGGGGTGTGTACTTTTAAAAGGTGTTTTTTTTTTCAAATGTGTGTTATTTGGAATAAATATTACCAGGGTTAAGTCACGTTGGCCTGAAAAACAGAGAAAAATCTTCTCGACGTTTCGAGCGAAGGCCCTTCGTCAGGAGAAATTAGTAAACAACTCACATGTGGTCACGCGTATTTATAGCAGAGGTACAATGGGAATCACGTGAACACATGTAAGCCAATAAAAACAAAGTAAACAAATAAATTAATATGTAATTTTAGCCTGTGTGCAGGTGCTGACCCAATTTGTGGGTCAGCTACCTGCAAACAGGCAAAGAAACAGGTTATAAATTACTATTTAAATCATCAGAAAAAGGTTAAGGAAAAGGTGTGGAATATGGTGGTGGAGTGAGCTAAATGAAAGAGAATCGCTCATTGAGGCCGTGAGGGTGAATGGTATCATGTTTGTAAATGAGACGCATTTCTTGTTTACGACGAGTATCGTTACAACCTGTAATGGGCTGAATGGCACAGATTTTCATGTTAGAAAAGGAGTGGTTGGCACTGTTGAAGTGCCTGGCAACAGGTTTGTTTTGCACATTGTTTTTGACATCACGAAGGTGTTCAACAAACCTGTCACCTAAACGTCTTCCAGTTTCTCCGATGTAAAGCATAGGACATTTACTGCAAGAGATACAGTAAATGAGGTTGGAGGAAGTGCAAGTGAAACTATGGGTTATGTTGAACCTACATTTTGGAGCCAAAATTGAAATTGAGGAGTCTAAATATTTACAGGTGTTGCACCTACCACGACAGCAAGAGCTGGTGCCAACATGTGATGCCAAGGCTTGCTGCAGTGAGCTGTGTAGCCTACGTCATAGCCTGTGTTGGCGCTTCCTTTTCTGCCCGCGCCTTTCCGCCCGCGAGCGTCTGTGACGCAGGCTATGAGCTGTGAACAACGTTTTCCCGGATGTTTTTGCTATGCCGAAAAGATACTAGGGGTTTCTCAGAGAAAATGGAAGATGGTTCTGGGTCATTTTTATTTTTTAATGAGGTCGAAATTGCGGCTAATGATGTCCCTTACTTTGAAATTGAAGGGATGAAAAGTGAGAACTAGAGCTTATGAAATGCCTAACAACATACGTACACGATCTGTTTCGACCATATATAGTTTGGACGTTATTAGCCATCTTCTTGCATAAACAAATATGGCAGGATTACCATGATTATCAAAATTGAAACTTTGGCCTGGGAGCCTCGTTTTCATGCAGCGTGACGTAATTATCGAAAAGGTGTATTGTAAGCTCTGAAGATGCCCCAGGCTAACAGGACAAAAGCTCACCATTAATAAAAAGTTACATGTACGTCATGGAAGTACTGTATCTGCAAATGTTTTGATCTATATTTATTACTTAGTAACTAGTAAAAGTTACAATAAATAAAAATAAAAATAACTAGTACAATTCCAAAGTTAAGCTAAACAAAAAGATTAGTAACTACTTATTGTAAAAGTTGTGAGAAATAATAAGTTTTTCCTTTGTTTTTACTGCACAATCTGTCATACGTTAAACTCAGAGAAAAACTCTGAGCTCCAGGCGGGACTACTGATCTCTATATACAACTGGATGGGCCATTGGGCCGGATTTTGCGTGCCAGTTGTATGATGACGTGACCACTACCCAAGATGGCTGCCACTGAAGTTCATAGCTTTCGTTGATTGAAAACAGATAGAGTTATTTTAAGAAAAGTTAAACGAATGTAAGGACACAAGAAGTACTTAATAAGGTTTAAGACGTTAATTTCTTGTACTTGTTTCTGTTACTGAGCTATAAAACCTTTCAATTTCGTTGTTTTTCTTCAGTGCCGACAACGAAGAAACTTCACGATAATATAAATTGAAAAACAGACTATAAAATGTACGAAGAATTCA
This sequence comes from Corallium rubrum, assembly GCA_964035015.1. NCBI lineage: Eukaryota > Metazoa > Cnidaria > Anthozoa > Scleralcyonacea > Coralliidae > Corallium > Corallium rubrum. The sequence continues at coordinate 5,165,131 of OZ036015.1, forward strand.
ATTTCAAGTCTTTATAGTACTCTTAATGCCTTAACAATATTTCGTATTGTGTACTTGCCATCGTTTGACTGTATTTGTTGTTAAACAGTGAAAACTAAACGAACTGGATAATCTGACCGTGCTGACGTCAAGGTTGCTTATGGCAGTCAACTTTAGGATTGGGAACAAGTTCTAAGGCCGCAATGCGTCATATGTTCCGCTACGTACGATGGCGGCGACTGCCACGAAATGTTTGACTGCTGGCCATAGGGAAGGGCCCATCCAATTTATTTAGAGATCAGTGGGCGGGACTCAAACCCACCATTGAATAGCCACTGGAACTCAGATGGTAGATCGAGGTTGTTTTTCGATATTTATACGCCTGGCAAATACTCAATCCGTACGTGTGTCACAAGTACTTGTTGGGCCACAAGTCGCATTGTGTCAGTTTATTTTCAGTAAATGATTTTGTATGTTATTGATAGTAACTATTTGTATGTTATTGTTAACTTACAAAAGCTTGTATATACAGCAAAAACAAATGAAAAAACTTTACCAACCTCAAGCTGAAAACACTAATAATATACAAAAAGTAACTAATTAGAGTTAGTTCAACCAATTATTCCCACCCAGGCATAAATCAAGTTGTTATATACCAAAGACTTTCGTTTGTCAAAGATGAAATCCTATTGGTCAAATCATGGTCACGTGTTGTTCAACGTTTCTTTCTACCGAGGGAAACATTGGACTGTTTCCCTCTGACGTCAACAACGAAGAAGGAAACAGTGCAATGTTCCCTCTGACGTCGCTTTAATCATGCGTTGTTCACGTGAATACACAATGATTATTGCATCAGGTCAAGAACTTTGGACTTTTCGGAACATTTTGAAAACAAGAGCTGTTTCGAGCTTGTTTGGTACGAAATAGTCCATTTTCCAAAGGAAAGAATATCTACTGTATACATATCTTCAAAGAAGGTCTGAAGAAAACCTGGATACATTTAAAGCTGTTCTTTGTACTTGTTGAGTCTGGTGTATTTGTTTAGTTGAATTGAAATTACGAAGACAAAGTCAATGTGTTTTGGTAAGTCTTTTTGCCTTTTGCAAGTTTCGAGTCAACTTGGTATTTTGCATTTTAAAAGTCTTTGGTATATAACAAAACGCTTGTTGACTTTTGCCTGAGAATCATCGAGTTTTACGGTCCCTCAGGCTTCAATGTCACCCTCGGGCCAAAGCCCTCGGGTGACATTGAAGCCTTCGGGTCCGTAAAACTCGATGTTTCCCTCGGCGCCAGTCAACAAGTGTATATTAATGCACCAGGGCTGAAGCCTGGTTTCCATATAGTTGTAAGTGTTGTAATTCAGTCGGCGACTGTCGCCGATCAAGTCTTACAACAATTAGAGGTGTGCGAATCCGATCCGACGGATTCGGATCGGATTCGGACTAAACTTTTATCGTTCGGACCGGATCGGATCGAATTTTGTTTCTTTTTTTCTGAGATCGGATCGAATCGGATTTTGCACTTTTTTACCCGCATCAGACTCACTTTTGTCATTGTTTTTGTCACAAAATTAACAAATTCAATAGTTGTATGCACGTTGCACAACATATGAAGGTTATTATTACATAAGATTATTATTGTATAGTAGTTTTCTTAAATTTATTTGTTCATTGGTTTTCTTTTCGGAAAGTTTGCGCAACTATTGCAACATATATCTGGTGTTTTAATTTTTCCGGATCGGATCGGATTTGAGCAGCTGTTTTCGGATCGGATCGGATCGGACTACGATTTTTTGGCTTCGGATCGGATCGGATTCGGATTGACAGTTTTGGCAAACCCTCGGATTATAAGGGGTCAATCCGATCCGACGCACACCACTAACAACAATTACAACTTAATGGAAACGCTTGTTGTAATCCAATCGGCGACAGTCGGCGACTGTTGTAGAAGTTGAATCAGGTTCAACTTCTACAACAATTAACAACAGTCGCCGATGCGACAACAGTTAATGGAAACATCAATCGCCGACAGTCGGCGACTTTTTGCTAGATGTTTGCGACGTAAAACACAAAATGATTTACAAAAACTGGCCAAATCCTTTCAAGAAACCCCTCGATTTCGTTAAGGAAGTCTACTAAATGACTAGTTCGAAGACTTGAATGCCGTACGCCAGCTCAAATGTTTGCAACTGTCGTCAAACGTTCACGAAACATGAGGTTTAAGCGGCGAAGTTCCTGAACTTGTAAATAATGCTTGTTATATTGTTATATAAACTGTGAAAATTATCACAAACAAAGTTTTAGTCATTCAAATTGTTTTTGAATATCAAACTTAGCTCATCTGAACTTTGTCAAAACCGAGAAGTCCTCAGTCCAAGCGAATCAGCGAGTTGAATTACAACAATTACAACTATATGGAAACACGACTGTTGTAAAAGATCGCAAACAATCGCCGATCAATCGCCGACTGAATTACAATAATTACAACTATATGGAAACCAGGCTTAATATATATTAGTCCGGGGCAATTAACTTGATTTATGCGTGAGTGGGAAAATAAGGGTTAATCAATGGTCACAAATGTGATAAAGGATTTATTATCGTGACTAAAGTGTTTTTTAGACAACCTCTGTATAATGAACTCAAATGAAATGAATGAATGTTATTACTAAAGCAGGTAGAAAATACAATAATTTAATAAACAGCAGCTCCAGTACCATTTCCCCTTCTGCTATCAGCGTGGCCATACAGACGACCGCCTTGTTTTAAACCTCCATTAACAATAGCGTGGAAATGAGGAGTTTTGTCCAATTTATTACCTTGCTTTTCAAGAAACGTTGGTATATTACTTAGTTCTTTCTCTGAGAATTTTGTTTCTAAAAGAGAAAGTAAAGCACAATTTTGAAATCAGGAAAAAAATAGTTCAACATTTATTACATCACAGCATATTCTTAATGGATGTCGAATATATATATATATATATATATATATATATATATACCTCAACTGTAAATTGTCCAGTCAGAAAGCTTGATTTGTACCATGTGACCAGTCAATTAATCATCGAATTATCCCCCAAAAGTCGCATTCCCTGCTACAGCGGGGAATATGCTTGGTGTACCACGCGTGAACGCCACGCACGATTCACGAAGCTGTCAACAATGGCGGAGTTTGGCGAGACAAGAAAACGTTTCGCCTGAACATTCAGATGTTGACAAGAAGATTGTTAGGTTACAAGAAAATAAGGATTCAGGGAATACAAAGAAAGCAACAAACAATGCATCCAGAAGCCTTTTATATTATCAAAATACCGAGACATTCAATTTTATTGAGTAATAAAGAACAACGACCCAGAAGACATAAACTGGGTCTGGGTAACCGAGTTTAAACTGTCCTTTTGGTTGGATTTTATTGAACAAAAAAGACTTGGCTACGAAAGTAGAAAAACACAACAACCAAAACGATTCGCCGGCTTGTGAAAGGATTTAATGCTGTGTTATAAAAGAAATGGCTCATGGTTTTTAGTGTGCTCCATCGAGTTATGGATGCACTTGGGAAATTTGGAGAGCACTCAAAAATCTAGAGTTGGTCTCGACTACGCCTCGACCAACTCTTACGATTTCTTCGTGCTCTCCCAATTTCCCGCGTGCATCCATAACTCGATGGAGCACGCTAAACCATGAGCCATTTCTTAAATATATATATATATATATATACATACATACAGACATACATATATGAAGCGTGCTGCGCAGGCAGTGTAGAAACAACAATCGAAATATAGTAAGTATAGGTAATAGCATGGTTTCGAGTGCAATTTGGAAAAAACATGCACGAGTGAGGTTTTCAAAGACTATCAAAATTGCACGAGTCCGAAGGACGAGTGCTATTTGAGGTCTTTGAAAAACTCACGAGTGCGTGTTTTTTCAAAATTGCACTCGAAACCATGCTATTACTTATTAATAATATACATGAAAATGTTAGACAAAATGTTCTTCCAGCTACGAAGTTACATACCACTCATTGCTCCACTTCTCGAAGCTTTAATGGTTGAAAAGTTAAACTGCTTCATTTTGTTCACTAAATACGTCAAACGTTTTACTCATAGCATATAACCTCTTCTAGTCTTCTTGTAGGAACTTTTATGACAATATTAAAGCAAAATTCACTCTGTATTTCATCGAAATGTTCTTCGACAACTTTATGTTTTGGTCGCCATATTGGATTTTCTCGTGAAGGAAAAACCATCCTTCAAAATCCGCATAGGCATTTCATTGGCTTTCCGGTAGTTTCCGGTTGTTTATTGGCCAATCAGAATGCTTAATACTCATTGAAATTTGCACTGTATTTCATTTTTCTGCACTGTATTACATTGAAATTGCACTCCTCTCGACCAATCAGGATGCAGTAATTTTGTCATGTATATTATTAGGTTAGATATACTGCCGAAACAGAGAACGTAGAAGTCTAACGTTTCGAGCGAAGGCCACGTTTCTCTCTGACGAAGGGCGTTCGCTCGAAACATTAGACTCCTACGTTCTCTGTTTCAGCAGTATATCTAACCATATACATGTATACGTTGCGTCGTTATCAATTGATAAATTACATTTTTGGAACCATTTTTGGTCAGCTCGGGCAGGAATGAGTAAATGACGAAGTAAAGATCTAACCTTCGACTTCAAGAAGCATTGGAAGAAGTTGATGATGTAATCTAGGCCATTCAATGGCATCTTTGAGATTTCGTTCAAAGGTCAGAATATTTAATAAAACTAAAACAAACAAAGCACAAAGAATAGTTGTTAGGAAATATATAATTATTGGGATAATTTGTTTTATTTATAATAAAATGAATACCAAGGATATAGGTAATGGTGATGTGGTGGTGGTGGTGGTCATCATGGTGAAGGTGGTGATGGTGATGATGGTATTGGTCATGATGGTGATGATGGTGGTGGTCACGATGATGGTGATGGTGATGGTCATGATGGTGGTTGTGATGATGGTGGTAGTGATGATGGTGGTGCTGGTCATGATGGTGGTGGTCATGATGATGGTGGTGGTGCTGGTCATGATGGTGGTAATGATGATGATGGTCATGATGGTGATGATGATGATGGTGGTGCTGGTCGTGATGGTGATGATGGTGATGATGGTCATGATGGTGGTGATGATGGTGGTGCTGGTGATGATGGTGGTGGTTGTGATGATGATGATGGTGATGATGATGGTGGTCATAGTAGTGGTGATGATGATGGTGGTGATGGTCATGGTCATGATGATGATGATGATGGTGGTGGTCATGATGATGATGATGGTGGTGGTTGTGATGATGATGGTGGTGGTCATGAGAGTGGTGATGGTGATGATAATGACAATGATGACGATGGTGATGGTGATGATGGTGGTGAAGGGCATACACTACTTCATACCTTGAATAACTCCACTAGTAATACGGCTTCCACCAGACCCACCAAGCACCACTTGATGGCCACATAAGTCCTGCAAAAACATCACATAGCAAAGCACTAAATGACATGTCATCACAGTAGCATGATCTTACAGCAGAAAAGAAACTCTGCCAATAACCAGAGCTCTCAAATGTAAAGCTTAAACTCCCTAATTACTGTTGTTTTAAGGCATGCAGAGATCGGAGTAGTTAAGAGGCACTTACTGATTTATGTAAAGCTATAACAGGACAAATAGAGGATAAAGGTCTTTTGCCTGGTACAATAAAGTTAGCCTGGAATAGAAGAAGGAAAGATTACAATGTGCACTGTATATACATAAGATACTTATTACGATGGTGATGATGGTGGTGATCACGATTGTGGTGGCGATAATGGTGGTGGTGATATGATAATGGTCATGGTGGTGATGATGGTGGTTATGATAATGATGGTGATGATAATGGTGGTGATGATAATGATGGTGATGATGTTAATGGTCATGGTGGTGATAATGGTGGTTATGATGATGGTGATGATACGGTGGTGGTGATGATGATAACGGTGGTGATGATGTTAATGGTCATGGTGGTGATAATGGTGGTTATGATGATGGTGATGATAATGGTGGTGGTGATAATGGTGGTTATGATGATGGTGATGATAATGGTGGTGGTGATAATGGTGGCGATGATAATGGTCATGGTGGTGATAATGGTAGTTATAATGATGGTGGTGATAATAATGGTGGTTATGATAATGATGGTGATGATAATGGTGGCGATGATGATAATGGTCATGGTGATGATGATAATGGTGGTTATGATAATGGTGATGATGATGATAATGATGATAATGGTGGTGGTGATGATAATGGTGGTGATAATGGTGGTGATGATTATGGTGGTGATGATGATGATGGTGGTGGTGATAATGGTGGTGATGATTATGGTGGTGATAATGATGATGATGATGGTGGTGGTGATAATGGTGGTGATGATTGTGGTGGTGATGATAATGGTGGTGGTGATGATGGTGGTGATGATGGTGGTGATGATGATGGTGATGATGATGGTGATAATGGTGGTGATGATTGTGGTGGTGATGATAATGGTGGTGGTGATGATGGTGGTGATGATGATGGTGATGATAATGGTGGTGGTGATAATGGTGGTGGTGATGATGGTGATGATAATGGTGGTGATGATAATGGTGATGATGATGGTGGTGATGATAATGGTGGTGATGATGGTGGTGATGATGATGATAATGGTGGTGATGATAATGGTGATGATGATGGTGGTGATGATAATGGTGGTGGTGATGATGATGGTGGTGGTGATAATGGTGGTGATGATAATGGTGATGATGATGGTGGTGATGATAATGGTGGTGATGATGATGGTGGTGATGATAATGGTGGTGATGATGGTGGTGATGATAATGGTGGTGATGATAATGGTGGTGATGATGGTGGTGATGTTAATGGTGATGATGATGATGATGATGGTGATGATGGTGGTGATATAATGGTGATGACGATGATGATGGTGATGATGCATGGTGGTGATGATAATGGTGGTGATGATGATGATGCATGGCGGTGATGATGATGGTGGTGATGATAATGGTGGTGATGATAATGGTGGTGATGATGGTGGTGGTAATGGTGGTGATGATAATGGTGATTATGATGATGGTGGTGATAGTGATAGCAATGAAAGAGATGATGGTAGTCATGTTGCTGATAGTAGTGGTGATAATGATGGTAGAGATATTGCCAAGAGTGATAAAAAGTACTTAAAAGATAGTTAAATGTACCTCCGAAGGTGCAATCTGAAACATATATATAAATAAGTTTTGTGGAAACACCACGTAAACTATTTCTTTGCTAAGCTTTCGGCCTGTTGACTCAGGCCTTCATCTGAGTCAACAGGCCGAAAGCTTAGCAAAGAAATAGTTTACGTGGTGTTTCCACAAAACTTATTTATATTACTTTATCGCCATGAAAACGTTCAAAGAATTAATAATCTGAAACATGTTTGACATTCCAGGAGTAGAAAAATCATCCATTTCATTATTAAGAAGAATTCCTGTTGGAGTGAGAAGCATCGAGCCAAAGGGACCATTTATGGTACTACAGTAGAAAACAAAACAGAAAAACAATCTTCTTGTATTAAAAAGCAGGAAGAAAAGAACAGAAAAAAGGAAGGAAGGGAGGAAGGAAAGAAGGAAGAAAAGAAGGAAGGAAGGAAGGAAGGGAAGGAAGGAAGGAAGGAAGGAAGGAAGGAAGGAAGGAAGGAAGGAAGGAAGGAAGGAAGGAAGGAAGGAACGAGGGAAGGAGGGAGGGAAGGAAGGAAGGAAGGAAGGAAGGAAGGAAGGAAGGAAGGAAGGAAGGAAGGAAGGAAGGAAAGAAAGAAAGAAAGAAAGAATAAAAGCAGTTTTCACTAGGCGACATTTGTCGACCGACTCGACATTTTTCTTTTGTCTTGGCTAATTAGTTCCACTCGAGAGCTTGCGAGACAAAAGAAAATGTCGCTTTGCGCGACATTTTTCGCCTAGTGGAAAACCGCCTTAAAGGAAGGGAGGAAAGAAGGAAGGAAGAAATTAAGGAAGGATGGCAGGAAGGAAGGAAGGAAGGAAGGAAGGAAGGAAGGAAGGAAGGAAGGAAGGAAGGAAGGAAGGAAGGAAGGAAAGAAGGAAGGAAGGAAGGAAGGAAGGAAGGAAGGAAGGGAGGGAGGGAGGGAGGGAGGGAGCAAGAAAGAAAGAAAGAAAGAAAGAAAGAAAGAAAGAAAGAAAGAAAGAAAGAAAGAAAGAAAGAAAGAAAGAAAGAAAGAAAGAAAGAAAGAAAGAAAGAAAGAAAGAAAGAAAGAAAGAAAGAAAGAAAGAAAGAAAGAAAGAAAGAAAGAAAGAAAGAAAGAAAGAAAGAAAGAAAGAAAGAAAGAAAGAAAGAAAGAAAGAAAGAAAGGAAGGAAGGAAGGAAGGAAGGAAGGAAGGAAATAAGGAAACAAAGAAAGAAAAGAACAAATGCAGAAGGCAAGAAATCAACAAAGAAAGGAAGTAATACCAAAATGATATGTAATCCTACCTTGTAACAGAAACTATGCCTCCCTTTCTGTCCATGACTGTAACATGGGATGTTCCCTTATTTGGAGGTGATTCAAAGAATGGACCATAATGCGAAGGATTATTGTACGTTCTTTTTTTGTTAATTCGTTTCCTTAATAACTTTGCTTCATGCTTACTAAGAAAAACAAAATATTTAACATCATACACATCAAAATAACTTTGACCAATCTTAATATGTCTTCACATGTGAAAACATTTTCATGGCGAGAAATAATGGTCACGCATGCGCGTAATGCATGCCCACTTACAAAAATTTTGACTAGAAAAGTTCTGCAAGATTAATAGGACTTACATAGAGGATGAGTGAAACAATCGTTGTAGCAGTGTCAATTTTTAAATTATCTCAAATGTTTCCATCTGAATCGTATAGTGCAACACATCTGCGATATAAATATCATGAGCGATATGCCACAGATATTAAATCCGTTGCGGTTTTTGATATACTATTTTGAGCACAAGTCTAACATAAGCCAATATGGCGAATACGCAAATTGTACCAACTTTGCTGCTCACGTTATGGGAAATCAAACAGAGGTATACTATTTCCGTACAAGTTTCGATCTGATTCGGCTACTATAAAGATCCGTCTTTTCGATGATATTCTTCATTTCTAGCCTGTGTTTGTCGTTGTTGCGGTTTTCAATCTCAAAGCTTCCATATTTTCTGATCATCGAATGAAGATTTCATCCAACATTGCATAAATTAATTGTTCTCTTTTCTTCTGAACCGTGGAACTGTGACGACCGCACGACATATAGGTACTTAATAGGGCTTTAGCTCCGCCTCTCTATGTCCACCATTTCTCGCCATGATAACAAGATGCCTGCCAGTAGCAGCCTGAGTGAACGCCTGACCAAGTACGGGGAGCCTGAATCGAAGGTGAATGTGGTGCACACACTGATCTCAAATAATAGACTCATTATACTGGATAGAGCGTCCGGTGCTCGCTGTGAAGTCGGAATAAATTAGCGGCGGCCATTTCAGGTGGGACCCACTTGGTTTTCATACAGCCACTTTTAAGTTCTCCCATAGCGACAGATACATGTCACAAAAATTTAGGTGGTTTTCGTTAAAAATCCGATCATTTAAAGCGAAAACCAGAGGCGAAAACTATGATTCAGCAATATTGTAGGTCCCACCGGATATGGCCGCCGCGAGATTTTTAGCCTCACTTCCGACTTCAATTTTTGCCACGCGCGAAACAATAGAATGCTCTATCCAGTATAATGAGTATATTATTTGAGAGCAGTGGGTGCACGCTTCACACAGGTGTACATATTTTACGATCAAGAGAGTTTGTCAGCCACATAACTTTTAATTAATACTACCATTTGCGTTCAAGTGTTTAATGTTTAGCGAATAACTAGTTGTTTCCGGGTTTTGAAACAAACGTTATCCAATGACAACTATAAGTTTGACAGATCAAACAATGACGAATAGGGGGTGTAACTTTTCGTTGTTATTGTTTCCGTTTCAAGTTTCAACGGTGTGTTGATATTTTCTCACGGGCCACGGCAAACATAGAATACAAAATAAATGCGTTCGGCAGCTGTCATATCGAAGTGAACTACCCACTGATGTGGAACTACCCTTATCAAGCGACCTACGTTTGTTGATCATTCCAATTCTCACAATTAAGCCAAAGAAAAGTATATTCCAAGCAAACGCTGCGGTCTGAAACGGACGATGACAAGTCTTGACAACGAAAAGTTACACCCCCTATTCGTCATTGTTTGATCTGTCAAACTTATAGTTGTCATTGGATAACGTTCGTTTCAAAATCCGGAAACAACTAGTTATTCGCTAAACATGCACTAAACACTTGAACGCAAATGGTAGGATCATGGTTGGGGATTTTACATATTTAGGATATTTGGAACCTTCTGAGACGATTTGTAATATATCTCCCTTTCCTAAAATCTCATCTTCATGGACTTTTTTGCCGTTAAAGTTGACGGAAGTGACGACAAGAGGAATTTACGGAAGTGACGTCAAAAGAGGAATTTGTCTATAAAAACCACTTTACAGATTCCTCCTTTGACGTCACTTCCGTCAATTTTAACAGCAAAAAAATCCATGAAGATGAAATTTTAGGAAAGGAAGATACATCAGTAATCTTCTCAGAAGGTTCCAAATACCCTAAATGTGTAAAATCCCCAATCATGATATAGACACTTTGAACTACGAAGTCTACAAAGCCAGCCGGACACATTCAAAATCTACCAACAACGTGCAAGAACACCTTGACCTAAAGGCAAAGCTGTTCAACTTTTTGTCCAACTCCAAAAGCAAAACGACCGGAGCAAAGAACTTTTGAAGTGTTTATGAAACGAAAATTAAGTTTGTCTTATTTGAAAGAACATTTAAAAATTATAGAGTAACATATTTCGCAGTTTTTCGTTTCCTTGCTTCGTTCTTGAGATATTTCAGTTTGTTTGATGTAAATGTCGCATGTTGCGACGTCACACGTGCATAATGAGTTATCGAAAAACGTTATATATCTTTGCTATTGTCAAATATAATCACTTGAAAATCTACATGTTTAGTGTTCTGGGCGAAACACAAGCACATGCTTCCCTCGAATTATTTTGGTTTGATAATAGCAAAGATATATAACTTTTCTCAACAACTCATTATGCACATGTGACGTTAAAATGTTTAATTTACATATCAAACAAACTGAAATATCTCAAGGACGAAGCAAGGAAACGAAGAACTTCAAAAGATGTTACTCTATCATTTTAAGTGATCTTTTAAATAAGACAAACTTAATTTTCGTTTCATTAGGCACTTTAAGACTCTCCTCCGCAGAGGCTCTTTCGGAGACCGGCTATGTCGCGGGGATCGTCGGAGCACGATCGGAAATGGCGGCTGTCGAGGCCACTGACCTATATATATAACTGCACTGCGGGTGCTGCCCAAAAATGTGTCCCCATTTTCACTTTCAAAATGGCGGCATTTATGGGTCCTTCTGCTAATGGTAGCGACCACTGACATGTACTTATCGTAGGAAAAAAGAATGTTTATGTAAATACAAAGCGATTTTCTTACTTTATTAATAAATCGTTCCTATGCGAGGGCTTCCTTAGAGTTGAATAAAATCATCTGGCGTTAGCCAGAATAAAATACTAAACACCAATTCGGACAGGAAAGAGTTAGAGAAAAATTGTTCTTGTGAAGGCTTCCCGAAGAGATGAATAAAATCGTCTGGCGTTATTAGCCAGAACAAAATACTAAAGAGTAAAGAGCAATAAATTCGGACAGGAAAGAGTTAATGCATGCAGGTTGGTCATCGTTAAGTTCTTGTGGAACGACTCAAGAGGCCTGCTGGATTATTTGTCTGACCAAATCACCAAATAGGAATATCGCCTCCCATGTATGCCTCGTTTCTTTACGATTTTCTCGTGATCCTCAGCGGTTCTTTATAGAGCTGGCAACTTCATAAAACGAAATGTTTGTAGATTTCCATGACCATGTGTATATTTGACAGTCTTGTTTATTTTCACGTCTTTAATTCAGACTGCAAAAAGCTACAACAGTAATTGTCTAGGATTATTATTATTGTAGTTCAGAACTACAATAAGACTCTTATCATGAAAACATCCCGTGCCGTTCAGCAAATATTTTGTTTACACAAACTCGAGACCAGGACGACATTATGCTGACTTGGCAAAACTTCTGACGGAAAGTTAGACAAAGTTTGCCTAGTCCGTCTACTCCGAACGTTTTCTCAAGAAGTAATCCACTGTATAAGCTATCAAATATACTGGAAGAAAGATAATTCAGCTGGCTACAACATACATACAGTTTATCCGACAAAATAGCTTAGTTTTCTTAAAAAAAGCGAAATACCGAACATGTCCAACACGAACTAGAGATCTTAGGTATCGGTCAGCGACCTTCACCATTAGCAGGACCCATAAATGCCGCCATTTTGAAAACGATTTTGGGGACACTTTTCCTAACTCAAAGGTAATAGGAGCACGCAGTCCAGTTATATATATAGGTCAGTGACTCAAAGGTAATGGGAGCACGCAGTCCAGTTATATATATATATAAGTCAGTGGCTAACCATCACGATCGGAAATCGCCAGCCGCATAGAAAATCGGCCATTTTTACGGGGCAGTTCGCAGTCCACGTGCGTGCTGGCTCAAGTGAGTTCTGAGGACATTTGAAACTGATGAATTTGAGAAGGGTAATGGGTTCACGTACATCACGAAAATTCAACGAGTTGTCAACAAACCGTATTCTATGGTAAGCCCAACCTTCGTGCTATGCGCTCGTGGAAGAATTATGGTCGAGCGACGATTTTGAGCGGAAATGTTTGACTTTGAGCTCGGGGTGTCCTCGCTGAAGTGTGCAGCCTGTCAGCCGTGTATTGATGACGTGCAAGATATTCGTTCTACGCATGCGTAGCTAATACGGGCCAGCCTCACTGACCTCTATATACAACTGGATAGGCCATTCCTATGGCCAGCAGTCAAACATTACGTGCCAGTCGCCGCCATCTTACGTAGAGGAACAAATGACGCATTGCGGCCTTAGAACTTGTTCCCAATCCCAAAGTTGACTAGCATAAGCAATCTTGACGTCAGCACGGTCAGATTATCCGGAGAATCGGAAAAGCCGTAAAGCAAACAACAGATGCCGGTTCGTTTAGTTTTCACTGTTTAACAACAAATACAGTCAAACGATGGCAAGTACACAACACGAAATATTGTTAAGGCATTAAGATTACTATAAAAGACTTGAAATTGAATTCTTCGTAGATTTTATAGTCTGTTTTTCAGTTTATATTATCGTGAAGTTTCTTCGTCGTCGGCACTGAAGAAAAACAACGAAATGTAAAGGTTTTACAGCTCACTAACAGAAACAAATGCAAGAAATTAACGTCTTAAACCATATTAAGTACTTCTTGTGTCCTTACATTCGTTTAAATTTTCTTAAAATAACTCTTTTTTCTGTTTTCAATCTACGAAAGCTATGAACTTCAGTGGCAGCCATCTTGGGTAGTGGTCACGTCATCATACAACTGGCACACAAAATCCAACCCAATGGCCCATCCAGTTGTATATAGAGATCAGTAGCCTCGATAGCCGCCATTTCCGATCGTGACTGATACAGGTAGCCCGAGTAATAAATATCAGCTTACCTTAACATTGCTTCTGTGATATTTTTCAGAGGTACGAAATCAGGATCAGCAAGTCGAGTGCGTTGGGCATAAACAAACTTCAAAGTCTTTAAACATGAAATAAAATATTTATTAAACCACAGACAGAAAATTAAAATAATAAAGTAACATTTTTCGCAGTTTTTCGTTTCCTTGCTTCGTGGTTGAGATATTTCAGTTTGTTTGATGTGTAAATTAAACAACTTGACGTCACATGTGCATAATGAGTTATCAGAGAAGGTTATATATCTTTGCTATTATCAAACATAATCACTTGAAAATTCTACATGTTTGGTGTTGTGCGAGAAACACACCCACACGCTTCCTTCGAATTAATTTGGTTTGATAATAGCAAAGATATATAACCTTCTCTGAGAACTCATTATGCACATGTGATGTCAAGATGTTTAATTTGCATATCAAACAAACTAAATTATAATACAATACTGATACAATCTTGATTGTGATTGGCTAACAACCTACAGACAATTCGTATAATGTCTTGCCACCTACAAAATATCAAAAATTATCTGTAGCTATGACGCGTTGGCCAGTGGTTTGAACAAAACAAACATGGCGGCCGTCCTTAGGAGTGAAGCTCAGAAGCGGATTAATCCGGCGGATTTGGCACGTTTTGTTGACGCGAAAACCACCAAGAAAAAACAAGCGAGCTACACATACAGCTGTTAGAGTTTAAAGCAGTGTTTGAAAGAGAAAATTGTATTTGAAAGCGAAAAAAGTTAGCGAACCTCGAACTGAAGACGGTATGAATATTTACTATTTTTGTAATATTTATTAGTTTTGTAAAAAACTTTCTAAAGGCTTCCACATTTATAATTGTATAATAAAACAATTATTGAATTCGGTTATGCCATGATATCAAGAATTATCAAGCCCTTGATAATTCTTGATATCATGGCATAACCGAATTCAATAATTGTATAATACCTCAAGAACGAAGCAAGGAAACGAAAAACTGCAAGAGATGTTACTTCGTCGTTTTAAAGTACTTACGAAACGAAAATCAAGTTTGTCTTATTTGAAAGAACACTTAAAATGATAGAGTAACATATTTTGCAGTTTTTCGTTTCCTTGCTTCGTTCTTGAGATATTTCAGTTTGTTTGATATGCAAATTAAACATTTTAACGTCACACGTACATAATAAGTTATTGAAAAAAGTTCAATATCTTTGCTATTATCAAACCAAAATAATTCGAGGGAAGCATGTTCGTGTGTTTCGCCCAGAACACTAAACAGGTAGATTTTCAAGTGATTATATTTGACAATAGCAAAGATATATATATATATATATATATATATATATATATATATATATATATATATATATATATTAGCGTGAGGTCCGTACAGAAGAATATTGGTCGAGTTCTTTTATCGCTTGTATATATGGACCGAGCCGAAGGCGAGGTTCATGCCGAAGCGAAAAAAGAACGAGAGAAATATCCTTCTGTGCGGACCGAACAAGCTCGGTCAATAAGTTATTTATTATAATGGCCATAAAACAAAAAGAGCCGTAAAATTTTAGCTGTTTACATCATTTGAACAACGAGGCCAGTAAATTATGAATTTAAACCTACAGAGCCAGCTTGAAAAGGCTTCTCAAACTTTTTATTTGCTAAATACAAAGAAAGAAAGAACGAAATCGTTTTCTACTTACTGTGGCTTAAAAGAGCTCAAAATAAACGTTTATTCAGCTTCGTTATCACTCATGAAGAGTCTGAGCGGTCCGTACTGCTGGTTTCCGACCGCTCAGGAACCAATCAGAAGGCTCCATTTTTCAGATGGACCGCCTGGCCATATAATAAATAACGTTTTTCGATTACTCATTACTGTATGCACGTGTGACGTTGCAACATGTGACATTTATATCAAACAAACTGAAATATCTCAAGAACGAAGCAAGGAAACAAAAAACTTCAAAATATGTTACTCTGTCATTTTGAAAAAATAAAGAATAAAACATAATCCGAAAATCGTCATCTTGAGACTTGATATTCAAGTTAAAAACAAGATAAGACAAAATGAGAGGTAACACCTTTCTGAACACTCTAACATCAACACTAGCGCTGTAGCACAGCACCTAATTGATTGTCCTCATGCTCAACACCTTGCCAACCTCAATATTCTTTACGACAACCTTAATAACACATCTGATTTTCTTATACTTGGACCTAGTTTATTAAACCAAATATTTAATAACTTTAAAATAATTCATTCCTGTAAATTTGGAAATACAAATCAATTACTTATTTTAGAAGCTCTTTTAATCAGATTTAGAAAGCCTGAACTGAACAGTGGCCTAAAGGCCAGCAAAGAACTCTCTTTATTTCCTTAGCTTTATTTTTAGAACTTGTAATATGTATAGATCCTTTCACCACTGTCAACCGTTTATTTTTATCTTCATTTGCTTGAAGCAATTTAGCAGATTTGTCAACCTGGTGACATTTCCAGTGACTAAGCGATGACATAATTCTTGTGATTATATATATATATACACACACACATATACATATATACACACATATACTGTATACATACACTGTATACCTACACTGTATACCTACACTGTATACCTACACTGTATACCTATACAAATACGTTATGCGTTATGGGTTATACGTTATACGTTATACGTAGAGATAGAGATAGATAGGTAGGTAGGTAGGTAGGTAGGTAGTAGGTAGGTAGGTAGGTAGGTAGATAGGTAGGTAGATAGATAGATAGATAGATAGATAGATAGATAGATAGATAGATAGATAGATAGATAGATAGATAGATAGATAGATAGATAGATAGATAGATAGATAGATAGATAGATAGATAGATAGATAGATAGATAGATAGATAGATAGATAGATAGATAGATAGATAGATAGATAGATAGATAGATAGATAAGACTCAGTAAGCTTGTAAATTATTGGTTTGATAATGACTTTGAAATAGAGTCGAAATATTACCTCTCATTTTGTCTTATCTTGTTTTTAACTTGAATATCAAGTCACAAGATAACGATTTTCGGATTATGTTTTATTCTTTATTTTTTTAAATTGTCGGCTGGTTATGGTTTCTATCATTTTAAGTGTTCTTTCAAATACATGTAAGGCCCTGTTTACATGGAGGTAGGGTGACCCTTCTAGAAGGGTTACCCTAGTAAAAGGGTTACCCTTGTTCATTGTCTTTCCGTGTTTCGTTTACATGAGTGCTAGGGTGACCCTGGGGGAGGTTTACCCTATCAGCTTACTAGGGTAACCCTGGCGGCAGGGCTATCTTTTTGTTTACATAAGCCATGTAAACGCGTTTGCTAGGGTGACCCTGGCAGACGGGTTATGTTTCAATGAGCAAAAAAAAACGCGTACCGGATAAAATGTCTTAACGATTTTGTGGCTGCCCTTCCTGTTCTTGTACACCTTGTGAAGTCTATCGAAGATATCAAGCAAATGACGCCAACAATAACATGTAAACCGAAAATATAGTAAATGGTCACGCAGAAGTGACCCTACTAGAAGAGTTAGCCCTGCTGCAAGGGTCACCCTACTCCATGTAAACAAGGGCTATCTTTTGACTCGCTTCAAAGGGTAACCCCTCTAGAAGGGTCACCCTACCTCCATGTAAACAAGGCCTAAGACAAACTTAATTTTCGTTTCATGTGCACTTTAGGGCATTATAAATAATACTTGAACCTACCTCGACTAAATAATGATAAGCTAAAGAATCATTTCTGTTTGCTTTGGTGAGGTTAAAACCTTCCAGAATGTTCATTGCAGACAGCAGTACAAGACCGGAAGATGGCGGGCCAGTGGTGAATATTCGATAGTTACCATAATCTGTTGATAAAGGTTCTCGTATCTTGACAGTGTAGTTCTTTAAGTCTTCAAGCGTTAGAATGCCATCGTGGTCGGTTACCTGGAGA
>OZ036015.1:5187785-5192785 GCA_964035015.1 Corallium rubrum
ACAAGTGATTAAGTCATTCCTGCCTGCGCTGGCCAAAAATGGTTCATTTATTGTTTTACTCTGTTTAACACCAGATGATTTTACTCATCAAAGAGAGAACCTTCAGACATCCTAGGCAGCAATGAGTTAACAAGATTAACCCATTCCTGTCTGAGCTGGCCAAAAATGGTTCCTTTATTGTTTTACTCTGTCTAATACCAGATTATTTTACTCATCAAAGAGAGAACCCTCAGACATCCTAGGCAGCAATGAGTTAACAAGTGATTGACCCATTCCTGCCTGAGCTGGTTAAAAATGGTCCCTTTATTGTTTTACTCTGTCTAACACCGGATTATTTTATTCACCAAAGAGAGAACCCTCAGCCATTAATAAGACACACTTACCCACCAACACCAGAGCTTTCAGGACAGACAACACCAAGACACAAGCTCGTTGCAATAGCAGCATCAACAGCAGAACCGCCTTTCTTCAGAATATCCTCACCAATCTCTGAACAATTTTCAGCATCCGAGGAAACAGAACCATGTCCAACATTATGTTCTCCAGTATATATATCAATAATAAGAGCAACAGTTACTCCTAAAGCAAATATTATTGATCCTGTTACAATTACTTTAAGGCCACCCGGTTGAACACATTTCTTTTCTGGGCCAGTAAGAGGATCATCTGAGGTCTGAAAAATAAAAGTCAACATTGTTTAATACACGGTACACAAGATAAAGTGTGTTACACCAGACTACAGTATATTACTGTGTCTAACACAAGTCAACTATTTTACTGTGTCTAACACAAGTCAACTATTTTACTGTGTCTAACACCAGTCAACTATTTTACTGTGTCTAACACCAGTCAACTATTTTACTGTGTCTAACACAAGTTGATGACTATTTTACTGTCTAACACCAGTTGACTATTTTACTGTGTCCAACACCAGTCAACTATTTTACGGTGTCTAACACCAGTTGACTATTTTACTGTGTCTAACACCAGACAACTTTACTCTGTCTAACACCAGACAATTTTACTGCATGTGTCTAACACCAGACTATTTTACTGTGTCTAACACCAGACTATTTTACTGTGTCTAACACCAGACTATTTTACTGTGTCTAACACCAGACTATTTTACTGTGTCTAACACCAGACTATTTTACTGTGTCTAACACCAGACTATTTTACTGTGTCTAACACCAGACTATATTGCTGTGTCTAACACCAGACTATTTTACTGTGTCTAACACCAGACTATTTTACTGTGTCTAACACCAGACTATTTTACTCTGTCTAACACCAGACTATATTACTGTGTCTAACACCAGACTATTTTACTGTGTCTAGCTCAAGACTATTTTACTGTGTCTAACACCAGACTATTTTACTCTGTCTAACACCAGCCTATTTTACTCTGTCTAACACCAGACTATTTTACTCTGTCTAACACCAGACTATTTTACTCTGTCTAACACCAGACTATATTACTGTGTCTAACACCAGACTATTTTACTGTGTCTAACACCAGATTATTTTACTGTGTCTAACACCAGACTATTTTACTGTGTCTAACACCAGACTATATTACTGTGTCTAACACCAGACTATTTTACTGTGTCCAACACCAGACTATTTTACTGTGTCTAGCTCAAGACTATTTTACTGTGTCTAACACCAGACTATTTTACTGTGTCTAACACCAGACTATTTTACTCTGTCTAACACCAGACTATTTTACTCTGTCTAACACCAGACTATTTTACTCTGTCTAACACCAGACTATTTTACTGTGTCTAACACCAGACTATTTTACTGTGTCTAACACCAGACTATTTTACTGTGTCTAACACCAGACTATTTTACTCTGTCTAACACCAGACTATTTTACTGTGTCTAACACCAGACTATTTTACTGTGTCTAACACCAGACTATTTTACTGTGTCTAACACCAGACTATTTTACTGTGTCTAACACCAGACTATATTACTGTGTCTAACACCAGACTATTTTACTGTGTCCAACACCAGACTATTTTACTGTGTCTAGCTCAAGACTATTTTACTGTGTCTAACACCAGACTATTTTACTCTGTCTAACACCAGACTATTTTACTCTGTCTAACACCAGACTATTTTACTCTGTCTAACACCAGACTATTTTACTCTGTCTAACACCAGACTATT
Organism: Corallium rubrum; assembly: GCA_964035015.1. Classification (NCBI taxonomy): domain Eukaryota; kingdom Metazoa; phylum Cnidaria; class Anthozoa; order Scleralcyonacea; family Coralliidae; genus Corallium; species Corallium rubrum. The sequence continues at coordinate 5,189,961 of OZ036015.1, forward strand.
TTACTCTGTCTAACACCAGACTATATTACTGTGTCTAACACCAGACTATTTTACTGTGTCTAACACCAGACTATTTTACTGTGTCTAACACCAGACTATTTTACTGTGTCTAACACCAGACTATATTACTGTGTCTAACACCAGACTATTTTACTGTGTCCAACACCAGACTATTTTACTGTGTCTAGCTCAAGACTATTTTACTGTGTCTAACACCAGACTATTTTACTGTGTCTAACACCAGACTATTTTACTCTGTCTAACACCAGACTATTTTACTCTGTCTAACACCAGACTATATTACTGTGTCTAACACCAGACTATTTTACTATGTCTAACACCAGACTATTTTACTGTGTCTAACACCAGACTATTTTACTGTGTCTAGCTCAAGACTATTTTACTGTGTCTAACACCAGACTATTTTACTGTGTCTAGCTCAAGACTATTTTACTGTGTCTAACACCAGACTATTTTACTGTGTCCAACACCAGACTATTTTACTGTGTCTAGCTCAAGACTATTTTACTGTGTCTAACACCAGACTATTTTACTGTGTCCAACACCAGACTATTTTACTGTGTCTAGCTCAAGACTATTTTACTGTGTCTAACACCAGACTATTTTACTGTGTCTAACACCAGACTATTTTACTGTGTCTAGCTCAAGACTATTTTACTGTGTCTAACACCAGACTATTTTACTGTGTCCAACACCAGACTATTTTACTGTGTCTAGCTCAAGACTATTTTACTGTGTCTAACACCAGACTATTTTACTGTGTCTAACATCAGACTATTTTACTCTGTCTAACACCAGACAAAAGTATTTTACTCTGTCTACAGTAGCTCAAGACTACATGTATTTTACTGTCTAGCACCAGACTACTTTATTCTGTCTAACACCAGTTTGGCCACACACTCATTGCTGCCTAGGGAGTCTGAGGGTTCCCTCTTCGATGAGTAAAATCATCTGGTGTTAGACAGAGTAAAACAATAAAGGAACCATTTTTGGCCAGCTCAGGCAAGAATGGGTTAATCACTTGATCTGAACAATGCAAGTCGTCATTTTATTGTTTTACTGTAAATACCACTACTACTGTACACTTAACAATTATTCGCCGAAGGTGAGGAGAATATCGTGTATACATGTATAATAACTGACAATGAATAATTGTTTTAGTATAAATACACATTTTTGCACTTTTAGGAACAACATAAATCCTTTGAAATTGTTAATTTCTTTGTCTGTTGCATTGACAAATTGGCTGGTGGCCATATTGAATAAACACTGTACAGTAGGTGATTATTGAGAATTAGGGAGAAGTAGCTCAACCAATCAGCATATGTGATTCTCTATAATCAGCTGTGTATTTATACCAATAAATCTCAACTATTTACTAGTTCGCCTTACAGCTTACAGCAGTTATTAACTGGAAATATTGAAATTATTAATAAAGCGTCATTTACAGTAATACATGACTGCACTTAAATAATATTATAAAGACCTTTTAAAGAAAATACTTTAAAATAATTTATGCAAGTGTATTCATGCAATTATTATACACAATACACAAACACCTTATTTCAATGCCATAAAATATTTTCGTAATATTACACCTAACACACATAATATATTACATTAACAATATTAAAACGGAATGTAATCTGAATTATTTACCAACAATACTGTGTTATAATATAAAGTATGTTATTACACAGCCAGTATTAATTACTAATGTGACAGCTTGTAGAGCAAGAACTGACAAAACTTTACAAACTCTAAGCTGAAAGTACTACACTAACTAACGACAGCTTGTAGAACAAGAACTTAACAAAACTTTACAAAGTCTAAGCTGAAAGTACTATACTAACTAAGACAGCTTGTAGAGCAAGAACTAACAAAACTTAACAAACTCTAAGATGAAAGTACTATACTAACTAACAACAGCTTGTAGAGCAAGAACTAACAAAACTCTACAAACTCCAAGCTGAAAGTACTATTATACCATACTGACTAATGACAGCTTGAACATCAAGAACTAACAAACCTTTACTAACTCGAAGCTGAAAGTACTATACTAACTAAAGACAGCTTGTAGAGCAAGAACTAACAAATCTTTACTAACTCTAAGCTGAAAGTACTATACTGACTAATGACAGCTTGTATACAGCAAGAACTAACATAAAACTTTACAAACTCCAAGCTGAAAGTACTATAAACGACAGTCTGTGGAGCAAACTGTATAAAATTTAAATTAAATCATCTTTAAAGGGAATCTATCAAGCAGTATTTATACCAGAATTAATATACAATTACACTAAATAATGTGATCGATTAAATATTTTATAAAACTCTGGGAATAGTATATTCTATACCTGTTGCAATAGTTGGCTTGTGGCTCTATCGTCGTCAACACCCTTCGCTTTTTCGTATAAATTCGAATCGTCGTCACTCGTAGGTACTTCTTCTCTCATATTCGAAGAATATAAACCTTTCTCTATACACCACAACAATTCTCTTCGAGATCGAAAGCTTTTCTAATGAAAAAAAAGGGAAATAAAGGTCCTTTAGCTAATCTCTGTTTACGTCCGAATGATCTCAAATGTCACGAAATGTTCCTGAGATCCACGTCATCTATTTCGGAAACGGTCGGCCAGTGCTCGAGAACAGCCGGTTATTTCCGTTACACACGCCATATAACCATAGCAACCACCATCTCATTCCCAGTCTTCTCACTCGGTTGCCCGGAAAACCCTAATGTTAAGGAGATTGCCTGCACTGCAGGTAACTATTTTGACGGCGCCAGAAATATAAAATTTGAA
>OZ036015.1:5195285-5200285 GCA_964035015.1 Corallium rubrum
GATAAGTTTAGGTGTTTGTTTTTGTATGGTTCGGTGAAGTTGTTTACGAGTTTTACTATTGATTGAAGTAATTATACCTTTGGGACATGCTTTGTGTTTGTGAGGGTTATTTCATTTAAATAATTGAATTCAGATTTATTTTATTCACAATTTTCGAATATGGCTGCAGGTCGAAGGTTCATGTTGTGAGTGTTCTAGGATATTTGCATAATAGATATGCAAGCGGGAAATTTAGTGAAAGATAAAGGATTTCTTTGTCTACTAATTTTCCCCTGCATGCTTGATGAGGGAAAATTAGTAGACAAAGAAATCTTTTGTTTTCTACTAAATTTCCCGGGGAAATTTAGAAGACAAAGGCGTATGCATGGGTAATGAGGAAAATACGGGATTTACATTCCCTTTGAGAACAATGAAAACCGAGGTGATCATGATATTACGATCGATTAACCATCTTATCCAATGACACCCCCAAAATTACATTAGAAGACAATAGCGAGGTTCAGATCACACTTCCACTACCACTACCGCTACCATAAGTATAATTAAGCATGTCAAATATTGTTTTTACGTTCAGTAATGGTCGCAGGTCTCAAACCTAGTGCAAAAAGAAAGCGTTTGACGGCACTAGGATTAAAACCAACTACGACTACAGAACGAAAAAACAAACATTACACCAGTTTAACCACATTTACGGTAGCGGTAGCGGTAGTGGAAGTGTGAGTGTGATCTGAACCTCGCTAATAGCTGATTGAAAGCAAGGTTCAAACACATTTCTGATAAATGATAAAATGCTTTGTTTCAGTGAATGTTCATTGTGAACGCGTGATCAAATTATTCATAGTTATATCGATGGTTGTGTAATATTTAAAACACGAGCAGGAGTGTTTTATCGGCTTCACCTCGTGTTTTAGATCTGATGAAACACGTTCTGCGAGTGTTTTGAATGGCTTTAAAAACGATCACCAGTTGGTAAGCTCGCAATGGCGTAGTAATTTTGAAAAATAACGTTGTCTAAGGCGAGAAAATCAAAGCTAAAGTTTATGTAAATCAGGAGAATGTTTTATCACATATAAAACCACAATACGGTTATGATTTTTCTTTGTGTTCTCCTCATGAATTATTAATGAGTTTTTCAATGTTAGTTATTTTTCACATGCCTTGGTTTCCTTTGTTCTTTTAGGGGAATATATTCAATAGCCCCTGGCAAAACAAAATAAAGTGTTGACTGGCCTCATTTGATTCTAATTTCTTTTTTTATAGCGAGGAATGGTGGAGGGGAATATTAGAGCCTTAGAGGAGAGTATTAGAGCATTAGAGGAGAATATTAGAGCTTTAGAGGGAATATTAGAGCCTTAGAGGAGAATATTAGAGCATTAGAGGAGAATATTAGAGCCTTAGAGGGCAATATTAGAGCCTTAGAGGGCAATATTAGAGCCTTAGAGGGCAATATTAGAGCCTTAGAGGGCAATATTAGAGCCTTAGAGGGGAATATTAGAGCCTTAGAGGGGAATATTAGAGCCTTAGAGGAGAATATTAGAGCATTAGAGGAGAATATTAGAGCTTTAGAGGGAATATTAGAGCCTTAGAGGAGAATATTAGAGCCTTAGAGGAGAATATTAGAGCCTTAGAGGAGAATATTAGAGCCTTGAGTCTTAGAGGAGAATATTAGAGCCTTAGAGGAGAATATTAGAGCCTTAGAGGAGAATATTAGAGCCTTAGAGGGGAATATTAGAGCCTTAGAGGGGAATATTAGAGCCTTAGAGAAGAATATTAGAGCCTTAGAGGGGAATATTATAGCCTTAGAGGAGAATATTAGAGCCTTAGAGGAGAATATTAGAGCCTTAGAGGAGAATATTAGAGCCTTAGAGGAGAATATTAGAGCCTTAGAGGGCAATATTAGAGCCTTAGAGGGCAATATTAGAGCCTTAGAGGGCAATATTAGAGCCTTAGAGGGCAATATTAGAGCCTTAGAGGGCAATATTAGAGCCTTAGAGGGCAATATTAGAGCCTTAGAGGGCAATATTAGAGCCTTAGAGGGCAATATTAGAGCCTTAGAGGGCAATATTAGAGCCTTAGAGGGCAATATTAGAGCCTTAGAGGGAATATTAGAGCCTTAGAGGGCAATATTAGAGCCTTAGAGGGCAATATTAGAGCCTTAGAGGCAATATTAGAGCCTTAGAGGGCAATATTAGAGCCTTAGAGGGAATATTAGAGCCTTAGAGGGCAATATTAGAGCCTTAGAGGCAATATTAGAGCCTTAGATGGCAATATTAGAGCCTTAGAGGGCAATATTAGAGCCTTAGAGGGCAATATTAGAGCCTTAGAGGAGAATATTAGAGCCTTAGAGGGAATATTAGAGCCTTAGAGGAGAATATTAGAGCCTTAGAGGAGAATATTAGAGCCTTAGAGGAGAATATTAGAGCCTTAGAGGGCAATATTAGAGCCTTAGAGGGCAATATTAGAGCCTTAGAGGGCAATATTAGAGCCTTAGAGGGCAATATTAGAGCCTTAGAGGGCAATATTAGAGCCTTAGAGGGCAATATTAGAGCCTTAGAGGGCAATATTAGAGCCTTAGAGGGAATATTAGAGTCTTAGAGGGCAATATTAGAGCCTTAGAGGGCAATATTAGAGCCTTAGAGGGCAATATTAGAGCCTTAGAGGGCAATATTAGAGCCTTAGAGGGAATATTAGAGCCTTAGAGGGCAATATTAGAGCCTTAGAGGGCAATATTAGAGCCTTAGAGGGCAATATTAGAGCCTTAGAGGGCAATATTAGAGCCTTAGAGGGCAATATTAGAGCCTTAGAGGGCAATATTAGAGCCTTAGATGGCAATATTAGAGCCTTAGAGGGAATATTAGAGCCTTAGAGGGAATATTAGAGCCTTAGAGGGAATATTAGAGCCTTAGAGGAGAATATTAGAGCCTTAGAGGAGAATATTAGAGCCTTAGAGGGCAATATTAGAGCCTTAGAGGGCAATATTAGAGCCTTAGATGGCAATATTAGAGCCTTAGAGGAGAATATTAGAGCCTTAGAGGGCAATATTAGAGCCTTAGATGGCAATATTAGAGCCTTAGAGGGCAATATTAGAGCCTTAGAGGGCAATATTAGAGCCTTAGAGGGCAATATTAGAGTCTTAGAGGCAATATTAGAGCCTTAGATGGCAATATTAGAGCCTTAGAGGGAATATTAGAGCCTTAGAGGGAATATTAGAGCCTTAGAGGGAATATTAGAGCCTTAGAGGAGAATATTAGAGCCTGAGAGGAGAATATTAGAGCCTTAGAGGGCAATATTAGAGCCTTAGAGGGCAATATTAGAGCCTTAGATGGCAATATTAGAGCCTTAGAGGAGAATATTAGAGCCTTAGAGGGCAATATTAGAGCCTTAGAGGGCAATATTAGAGCCTTAGAGGGCAATATTAGAGCCTTAGAGGGCAATATTAGAGCCTTAGAGGCAATATTAGAGCCTTAGATGGCAATATTAGAGCCTTGGAGGGCAATATTAGAGCCTTAGAGGGCAATATTAGAGCCTTAGAGGAGAATATTAGAGCCTTAGAGGGAATATTAGAGCCTCAGAGGAGAATATTAGAGCCTTAGAGGAGAATATTAGAGCCTTAGAGGAGAATATTAGAGCCTTAGAGGGCAATATTAGAGCCTTAGAGGGCAATATTAGAGCCTTAGAGGGCAATATTAGAGCCTTAGAGGGCAATATTAGAGCCTTAGAGGGCAATATTAGAGCCTTAGAGGGCAATATTAGAGCCTTAGAGGGCAATATTAGAGCCTTAGAGGGAATATTAGAGTCTTAGAGGGCAATATTAGAGCCTTAGAGGGCAATATTAGAGCCTTAGAGGGCAATATTAGAGCCTTAGAGGGCAATATTAGAGCCTTAGAGGGAATATTAGAGCCTTAGAGGGCAATATTAGAGCCTTAGAGGGCAATATTAGAGCCTTAGAGGGCAATATTAGAGCCTTAGAGGGCAATATTAGAGCCTTAGAGGGCAATATTAGAGCCTTAGAGGGCAATATTAGAGTCTTAGAGGCAATATTAGAGCCTTAGATGGCAATATTAGAGCCTTAGAGGGAATATTAGAGCCTTAGAGGGAATATTAGAGCCTTAGAGGGAATATTAGAGCCTTAGAGGAGAATATTAGAGCCTGAGAGGAGAATATTAGAGCCTTAGAGGGCAATATTAGAGCCTTAGAGGGCAATATTAGAGCCTTAGATGGCAATATTAGAGCCTTAGAGGAGAATATTAGAGCCTTAGAGGAGAATATTAGAGCCTTAGAGGGCAATATTAGAGCCTTATAGGGGAATATTAGAGCCTTAGAGGGCAATATTAGAGCCTTAGAGGGGAATATTAGAGCCTTAGAGGGCAATATTAGAGCCTTAGAGGGTATATAATCGCTATAAAAAAAGAAATGAGAATCAAATGAGGCCAGTCAACACTTTATTAAAAGGTTAAAATTTTAAAATGGTCCTAGCTTTCGTCGTACCACGACATCATCAGGGACAAAGAAGGATAAGAAGATAACAGCTTATATAGGTGTGAAATGAATATAAATACGCTAAAACTATAAAAACATGTGTGTGTAATTAATATGAACTTAAATTTGTAGTACTAAATGTGCAAACAGTCTAAAACAATAGGTCGGCTAATTCATTGCATTCGTCTCGAGAATTCATTTGAGCTTTATTTCTTTTAATAACTGCGCCTTTGTGTTGTTGTCACAACTAATTAGGTGTTTATACACTATAATATTCTCCTCTAATCTTCCCGTCTAATACCCCCCGCAACACTCCTTATTTTACGAAATCCTGTCAACCTCGCCATGTGAATAATAAGAACGCTATTTTGAGGCCCCTCGGAGATATGTGTTTATTCACCTCGGGCTTCGCCCTCGGTGAATAAATCACATATCCCCTCGTGGCCTCAAAATAACCTATACTTATTGACAGTTATATATAGTAATATCATGATCACCTCGGTTTTCATCGTTCTCAAAGG
>OZ036015.1:5205285-5212785 GCA_964035015.1 Corallium rubrum
AACGCAAACGCAAACGCAAACGCAAACGCAAACGCAAACGCAAACGCAAACGCAAACGCAAACGCAAACGCAAACGCAAACGCAAACGCAAACGCAAACGCAAACGCAAACGCAAACGCAAACGCAAACGCAAACGCAAACGCAAACGCAAACGCAAACGCAAACGCAAACGCAAACGCAAACGCAAACGCAAACGCAAACGCAAACGCAAACGCAAACGCAAACGCAAACGCAAACGCAAACGCAAACGCAAACGCAAACGCAAACGCAAACGCAAACGCAAACGCAAACGCAAACGCAAACGCAAACGCAAACGCAAACGCAAACGCAAACGCAAACGCAAACGCAAACGCAAACGCAAACGCAAACGCAAACGCAAACGCAAACGCAAACGCAAACGCAAACGCAAACGCAAACGCAAACGCAAACGCAAACGCAAACGCAAACGCAAACGCAAACGCAAACGCAAACGCAAACGCAAACGCAAACGCAAACGCAAACGCAAACGCAAACGCAAACGCAAACGCAAACGCAAACGCAAACGCAAACGCAAACGCAAACGCAAACGCAAACGCAAACGCAAACGCAAACGCAAACGCAAACGCAAACGCAAACGCAAACGCAAACGCAAACGCAAACGCAAACGCAAACGCAAACGCAAACGCAAACGCAAACGCAAACGCAAACGCAAACGCAAACGCAAACGCAAACGCAAACGCAAACGCAAACGCAAACGCAAACGCAAACGCAAACGCAAACGCAAACGCAAACGCAAACGCAAACGCAAACGCAAACGCAAACGCAAACGCAAACGCAAACGCAAACGCAAACGCAAACGCAAACGCAAACGCAAACGCAAACACAAACACAAACACAAACACAAACACAAACACAAACACAAACACAAACACAAACACAAACACAAACACAAACACAAACACAAACACAAACACAAACACAAACACAAACACAAACACAAACACAAACACAAACACAAACACAAACACAAACACAAACACAAACACAAACACAAACACAAACACAAACACAAACACAAACACAAACACAAACACAAACACAAACACAAACACAAACACAAACACAAACACAAACACAAACACAAACACAAACACAAACACAAACACAAACACAAACACAAACACAAACACAAACACAAACACAAACACAAACACAAACACAAACACAAACACAAACACAAACACAAACACAAACACAAACACAAACACAAACACAAACACAAACACAAACACAAACACAAACACAAACACAAACACAAACACAAACACAAACACAAACACAAACACAAACACAAACACAAACACAGGTCTAGACAGACAGACAGACAGACAGACAGACAGACAGACAGACAGACAGACAGACAGACAGACAGACAGACAGACAGACAGACAGACAGACAGACAGACAGACAGACAGACAGACAGACAGACAGAGAAACAGACAGACAGACAGACAGACAGACAGACAGACAGACAGACAGACAGACAGACAGACAGACAGACAGACAGACAGACAGACAGACAGACAGACAGACAGACAGACAGACAGACAGACAGACAGACAGACAGACAGACAGACAGACAGAGAAACAGAGAAACAGACAAGGCAAGGCAAGGTAGGCACAGCACGGCACGGCACGGCACGGCACGGCACGACACGACACGACACGACACGACAAGGCAAGGCAAGGCAAGGCAAGGCAAGGCAAGGCAAGGCAAGGCAAGGCAAGGCAAGGCAAGGCAAGGCAAGGCAAGGCAAGGCAAGGCAAGGCAAGGCAAGGCAAGGCAAGGCAAGGCAAGGCAAGGCAAGGCAAGGCAAGGCAAGGCAAGGCAAGATACGCCAGCCAGCCAGAAAGACAAACAGACAGACCGACAGGCAGGCAATAAAATATTCAACTTACATGTCTAAATGTTTGTCATTATTACTCTTCTTCCATCCAACAACATTTATTTGCTTTTCTAAAGTCCCCAATACATATTTCTAAACAACACAGATGAATCATGTTTACAATTTTTCATATGTGTACAACCTGTAACCATCTAATGACCAGTGAGACACTTTAACCATTGAGCTAGAAGAACTCAAATGGCGAATACCTGGAATAAGCCATACGAATCCTGGTTATTCAGCAAAGTATTTAGGGAATCAATGTTACTCAAAAACGTTCCCCAAGGAACATATTTTGTTTCATTTACGATGTATTCGGATAAGTTAAACGGAACTTCGTAGTGAAGTTGATTTGCCCTGAATTTAGAAAAAGTGTTAAATTTAGTATGGAAGGAAAGAAAGAAGCAAGGAAGGAACAGAGGGAGGGAGGGAGGGAGGGAGGGAGGGAGGGAGGCAGGCAGGGAGGAAGGAAGGAAGGAAGGAAGGAAGGAAGGAAGGAAGGAAGGAAGGAAGGAAGGAAGGAAGGAAGGAAGGAAGGAACGAAGAAACGAAGGAACGAAGGGAAGGGAAGGAAGGGTAGGTAGGTAGGAAGGAATGGATGGAAAGAACACAAGGACCTACTTTGCCAAGTTAAATGCATCGTCGATAAGACTTGCTCGGTCGGAAGAAGTCAAAGTCTAAAAATTCAAACAGTTTTTTAGTTAAATTCCATCAGAATCCTTTGACAAAAAAGGTTTCTGAGGACGAGAATGGGACTCCAATTAAAATAATTAAAATAGAAAAAAGTTATAGCCCTACCTCACGGTTTGTTTTCAAAACTTTGGATAATTCATCCCAATTCTCCTTTTCATAGTTGACTCGATAAAACCCATACTGTTTATAGTTCACTTTGATCCACTCATTGTCAGGCCAGTCGAAAGTTACTGAGAAATAAAACAACAAAAATTGAACAGCATTAATTTGTCGTTGTGGTCACTGCTACTGCTGCTGTTGTTGTTGTTGCAATTGTTGCTAACATTGTTGTTGTTCCTGTCTTCACTGTTGTTGTTGCTGTTGTTGTTGTTGTTGCTGCTGCTGCTGCTGCTGCTGTTGTTGTTGTTGTTGTTGTTGTTGTTGTTGTTGTTGTTGTTGTTGTTGTTGTTGTTGTTGTTGTTGTTGTTGTTGTTGCTACTGTTGTTGCTGCTGTTGTTTCTGCTGCTGTTGTTGCCGTTTTTGTTGTTGCTGCTGCTGTTGCTATTGTTGTAGTTGCTGTTGTTGTTGTTGTTGTTGTTGTTGTTGTTGTTGTTGTTGTTGTTGTTGTTGTTGTTGTTGTTGTTGTTGTTGTTGTTGTTGTTGTTGTTGTTGTTGTTGTTGTTGTTGTTGTTGTTGTTGTTGTTGCAGCAGCAGCAACTGCTGCTACAGTAGTTTTTCCTGTTGTTTCTGCTGCTGTTGTTTTTGCCATTGTGTGTTGGTTGCTGTTGTTTCTGCTGCTGTTGCCGTTAATGATACTGTTGTTGTAGTTGTTGCTGCTGCTGCTGCTGCTGCTGCTTTTGTTGTTGCTGCTACTGTTGCTGTTGTTCATGTCGTTGTTGTTGTTGTTGTTGTTGTTGTTGTTGTTGTTGTTGTTGGTTGTTGTTGTTGTTGTTGTTGTTGTTGTTGTTGTTGTTGTTGTTGTTGTTGTTGTTGTTGTTGTTGTTGTTGTTGTTGTTGTTGTTGTTGTTGTTGTTGTTGTTGTTGTTGTTGTTGTTGTTGCTGCTGTTTTTGCTGCTGTTGCTGTTGGTAGTGGCGGCGTTGTCCTTCACGTGGTCGCGTCTACCATTACCTGAAGTTCTGTTCATCCAGTCGTTCTTTACGTTTTGGGGAGACCCCTTTAAAATATAAGTGAATGGAATATACCACGTGTACCTAAAACGAAAGAAGAATTATAGTAAATATGATAAAGAGAAAAGGTGAAGTGAGATGAGGTGAGAGAAGAGAAGAGAAGAGAAGAGAAGAGAAGAGAAGAGAAGAGAAGAGAAGAGAAGAGAAGAGAAGAGAAGAGAAGAGAAGAGAAGGGAAGGGAAGGGAAGGGAAGGGAAGGGAAGGGAAGGGAAGGGAAGGGAAGGGAAGGGAAGGGAAGGGAAGGGAAGGGAAGGGAAGGGAAGGGAAGGGAAGGGAATAGAAGGGAAGGGAAGGGAATAGAAGGGAAGGGAAGGGAAGGGAAGGGAAGGGAATAGAAGGGAAGGGAAGGGAATAGAAGGGAAGGGAAGGGAAGGGAAGGGAAGGGAAAGGAAGGGAAGGGAAGGGAAGGGAAGGGAAGGGAAGGGAAGGGAAGGGAAGGGAAGGGAAGAAAAATTGAACTACAATACTTAAGTTTCTTACTGGAAAGGTGATTCCTCAGTGACATTCCCGTTCGGATCAAAAAGGAAATGCTTTTGAGTTGCTAAACCTTGATTGGAACCATTTCTATAGACATTCACAACTGGAAAACCCATCTGATTGGTCCACGTTTCCATTATTTTACCAACGTCATCACCAACTGTCTAAAATTGAAATGGTTTCATTTTGATGTAACCTTTTAATGCCCAGTAAGATTCTCTAACCATTGAGCTACAAGAACTCAGATGGTGAGTGAAGGTTACATATGTGTACAACCTGTAACCTTCCGATGACCAATGAGACACTCTAACCATTGAGCTACAAGAACTCAGATGGTGAGTGAAGGTTACATGTGTGTCCAACCTGTAACCTTCTGATGACCAGTGAGACACTCCAACCATTGAGCTACAAGAACTCAGATGGTGAGTGAAGGTTACATATGTGTACAACCTGTAACCTTCTGAGGACCAGTGAGACACTCTAACCATTGAGCTACAAGAACTCAGATGGCGAGTGAAGGTTACATATGTGTACAACCTGTAACCTTCTAATGACCAGTGAGACACTCTAACCATTGAGCTACAAGAACTCAGATGGTGAGTGAAGGTTACATATGTGTACAACCTGTAACCTTCTGAGGACCAGTGAGACCCTCTAACCATGGAGCTACTGAGGCTCAGATGGAGAGCTAAGCTTGTAAATTCATAGTCATATGCGCTTCCTAAGTGGTAGCCTTTGTATATGAGATATAGTTTCTTTTACAAACCTCAGAAAGAGCAGCCCAAAGATCTTTTGTTTCAGCATTTCCAAACCTGTATTTATTGAGGTAGTACTACAAGTAGAAATTTAAGTTCAAATTCAAGAATATAAGTGTAGGCGTGAGTACAGGAATAGTCGCGTGAGTGTTAAGTCAGGTGTGGCGCTCTGAGATTGTCACCGTACTGAGATTGTATATCAATATCTGTAATCGGCTTTATGAGCAGAATAATCAAACTTTTTGCCATGAAATGACTGATTTATGAACACTGCTTGAATAAAATCGAATACTTGAGATGAATAATCACAGTTTTAATGAAAAAAATCAGTATTATATCCGCTCGTGAACTAGAATGCAGGACGAAAGTTTCGGACATTAACTATAAGTAATTAAGATGTCTTGTATCGATCATATTCCATTGAATTATTAAAGTGTCACTAAGACGAAAAATCGTCAGTCTTTTTTTGATCTAATCATAAAGTACATTTAAAATGAGGAGGAACGGCGTTTGTGGTTTGTAAATAACTCATCTCGTTCAAGAGATATTCACATTTTTGAAATATGCAAATTATATGGCTGATGACGTCATTTCCTCCAAACGAGCGAAATGAAAATCGTAAAATTAGGAATATCTCTAGAAATAAACAATAGAAAGTGCTCAAAATTTGCATGCTTATAGTACTAAATATAATACGTTTCACTGTGGAACTTTAGTTGTTTTCGTGGAAACTGCTGGTTCCTGGCCCCCTCCAATGATAAAATTAAATTTTCTTATTTATCAGCAATCAAGTAGCGTTTACTCCAGCGAATAAATGTGAAGATTAGGGCTTATGTAGGCATTGTAATTCAAACGTTTAAATCTTTCTATTTTTAAACAATGAGGCAAAAATGATAATTCCCTTTTTAAGGTTTAGAGTAACCTGAGAGCATGCGCTTACCATGGCAATCACAAAAGTTCCACAGACAAGTGTATTTTATTAGATACTATAAGCATACAAAGTTTAAGCACATTCTATTGTTTATTTCCAGAGATATTCCTTATTTTACGATTTTCATTTCGCTCGTTTGGAGAAAATGACGTCATCAGCCATAAATTTGCATATTGCCAAAACGTGAATATCTCCTGAACGAGATGAGATATTGACAAACCACAAACGCCGTTCACCCTCATTTTAAATGTACTTTATGATAAGATAAAAAAAAAGACTGACGATTTTTTCATCATAGTGACACTTTAAATATATCCAGAGTTTAGAAGTTAACAAAACATAAACCATTTGAAGGCAAAAAGTTTGAATGTTTTGAACGTCAAACATTTGATAACACAAATCGATATACAATCTCAGTGCGGTGACAATCTCAGACCACCACACCTGGATACACGTGCGATATTTTTCTCGCGCTGGTAACGAAGCACTAAAATCCAACGGATACCCAACGAAGTTTATTTCGAATGTAAAGAAACGACTGACAAAGAAGAACGTTGTCGCACCTACCACGCCAGAAGAATTAGTCGGTCAATTTTTTGCTACGGTAGACCCATCCACGACACGGAATGGCTACGCTGTTTTGCCATACATAAAAGGTATAACGGAGCCGATTACAAGAGTCTTAAGAAAACATGACATTAAAGTTTTTAATAAACCATTAAAAACTCTTCAACAAGAATTTCCTAGCCCTAAAGACAAGCCCACTATATAAACAAACAAACAAACGTGGTTTATAAAATTGATTGTGAAGATTGCCCATGGAGTTACATCGGTGAAATTGGGAGATGTTTCGAAACACGGAAAAAAGCGGAACACGTTAGAAACGTCAAAACACACAGCTACAATCCTGGACAAAAGTGCCTGCGACACTATGCGACAATCGTCAAAATCGGCAAACTGACCCAACAATTTTGTCCAGGATTGTCTGAAAATGACGAATTTATGATTTTTCAATAAAACACAGCTTTTTAACTTTGTAACATTGCAAAAGATATGCAGTTTAATAAAAGAGCCCCCATCTCTGCTCCCCCTTACCCCCTCAATGGGGAAGGGATCACTGGAGCAGAGTCTCTGCAGAGTTGCCACCCGCACCGGTACCACCCGCACGGGAGCTCTTATTTAATTTGCATATTCACCGAACCATCTATACACCACACACAATCTGTTGTTCATGCATGTGGGAGCGTATTTGTGTCATTTTGGAACGAACTGCGCAGAATCGTCGCGTTCAAATTGTTTTTTCTTCGATTTTGTCTAATTCGCCATTTTCAGACAATCCTGGACAAAAGTGCCTGGATCGAAGTTCGATCCAAAACAAGGTATTATTGCACGCTGATCACGTTAGCAGCTGAAATAACGCGTCAGCTTCCAGATACGGAGAATTAGCGGGGGCATTTTGGTCAATCACGAACGAGAATAAAGTTTGAATATATAATAAAGAGTATTAACGATTCTTGAAGATGAATTCTCAAACTCATTAATAATTCATGA
>OZ036015.1:5217785-5265285 GCA_964035015.1 Corallium rubrum
AGTTTAGTTGGTCTCTCCTGTGCTTCGAGGGTTTTTCGCAGGGTTCTGCGGTTTTCCTCCCTCTATAAAATCAACACTTAGGTCATAGCTTATGTTGTGCACTTTAATCATGAGCCTCTGGCTCGGATGATTGGGCAACCACATCCTATGTTTAACGACGTTAAATAAATCATTACTCATTACTCGTTAAACTAGAAGTTTTTATCAAAAGTGAAGTGCTGCGAGTTGCTACCATTTACTATTTAGTTGTAAAACACTTGTTATCGTCCGAAGCATTTTCAATTAAAGAGCTTAAGCATGCGACGTTTTCCTCAACATGGACGTCATGCGTATAAAATCGAGCTATTAAAGAGTGATGGCGTCAGCACTCTTGCTTGAAGTGAAGAACGGCAATCTATGCAGTTTTAGGTCTGTTGCCATCTTTAATGTTGCCATCTTTAATAATGCCTAGTGCCTACCGCTGTTCGGTAGACATTGCGTATACTGAAGATCATCGCACGAAATCCTTGTGAACGCATATAAATTCGGCCCAGACCTCGTCAAGATTAGTGAGCTGCTGCCTTACGGCTCGCAGCAATAAATAATTACAAACTGATGCCCCCCTCATGTAGTCATCGCCTTATGGGCTCACTCGTGTCACGAAATTCTTTCCTTGGTTCGTTTACATCAAAACTAAACCAATTCTTCTTTGTAAATTTACTTTATGCAAATTTCAAAACCCAGAATCAATCGCGTGAGCCCGGTTAACCGTATTAGCGATTTAGTCGGAGCTGAGTCTAGAAATTCCTCTCTCTCTCTTGTGACATAAACACCACATGATTTGAATTAAAGAAATTCATCAAATATCACTATATCACTAATTCCTGGTTTTAAATATGAACTGTACATGAACAGTTGCGTGCTGGCAGGGGGGGGGGGACCATGGCCCCCCAGTGAAGATTTTTTAGGGGGCGCCAAAACTTACAGGGGCGCCAAAATTGCCCCAAAGGACACAAAAAAGTGTTAGTCAGAATTTTGTCGGAATCCGGTGAACCAAAGAGAGAAACAAGAGTTTGATATTGTGGAGAAGCTTGCAACACCTTTCCGACTTCCGTCGTTCTGACAAGCTGATAACTTCGACTTGGAAGCTAACATAAGCAGTTTCTGCACGACATATCGCATCAATCCATCCCGCTGCGCTGAAGGAGTGTTCACCTTTGCAACGTCATTCCGAATGTTCAATCGTTCCATTTTTGCCAAAGAAAGGAAGGAAGATGTTCACGATGTCGATGGTTCTGATTTTAAACAAGAATATGATGAGAACGATGATCTTGATTGAAATCATGATGACGAAATAGACGAAGCCATGCACTTGTGGGAGCTTCTTTGAACAATTGTCGCGCAAGTATCCAACGAAGCAGCACAGAACAAAGATGTACCATCTTTTGTCGACACTTTGTCAAGTGTATGCGCGAACAATCCCAATCAGTTCTGCTCTGCGAGTGTTCGCATCTAATTAAAACAACTCGCAGTGCTTGTTTTCTCGGTTGTGACTTCTTTTAAATGAGATACAAGTACTCGCAGCAAGCTGCGAACTAGTTTCTGCGATGAGTGGAAAAGAGCCTTTACTCTTGATGGCAGTTTTTAACACGTTTTTCAAATTGCTTTCATTTCCTTGCAGCAAGGAAGTTGCACTTATTGCTCTATATTTTAGTCCTGAAAGTCGGATGATCAATATCTATTATACGTGACATGACTGACTGTGCTTTTGTAAGTTAGCGCGACGGATGTTTACAAAGATGGACTGGAAACCTGGGGGCGCCAAATTCCCTGTTGGCCTCCCCTGACGAAGAAAGGCCAGCACGCCACTGTACATGAACAAGCGTGTACGAAGCATTTAGTGCCATCCCGCCGTCCCGGGTAACCGAGATCTTGGTCTCACCACGGCTAAGATGAAAATTAACAAGAAACAATAGCAGGACAGTTTATAAATCATAGCAGCTGTTTAATTCTAAAGGGTTCTCGAATTTCGCTCTAGAAATTCGCTGTGACATCGTTTTCTTCTTTTCGTTTTAAAGTGGACGTCTAGGATTTTTATGCCCAAATTTCCATTAGATTGTCGACGTTTATAACCTGCTGGTCATTTCTCATTAGAAACCATATAGCCGTGTCCTTGATTACGCGGTATCAAGGCAGACTGCCAGACGCCAGGGCCAAAGCGCATCTGTTCCGCTTATTCTACGCCTATATTCTGTCAAACACACACTTTGTGGGGAATGGAACACGTTTGACGGCGCTCTGCGTAGCCGTTTTCGAGTTAGTAATATTCTCAAAACACCGTTGTGTTCACACGACACGGCACCAGATCGAAATTGTGTGAAAACGGCGCTCTAACCGGACCGTTTTGAAAACGATTTCTAAGACTGCGTTCGCACGAGTCCGGTATAGAAAATAAACGGTAAAATGTGGTTACATTCACACGAACGCGTGATGCTTTGAAGGCGTTCACACAATCACATGACTCCGGAGCTCTTCTTGACACACTGGGCATGTCTGGGATGTCTGTAAATAGTGTTCGTTTCGTTGACATTGTACCGGTTTCGTGAGAATCTCTAGAAAATCTTACAAGACAAGTGGTCGAGAAGCGATGCTTGAATCGAATGGCAGTTTCACTTCAAACCGACAACAACTGTAAGTAGCCATATGGCATATCTCGTCAAAAGTAAATGGAAACGAGGAGTAATTCAAAGAATATTATCCCATCAAAGTGTATAGTGCATTCTAGGTTTACAATTTTTCTTTCAGTCAATATTGTAATAATGTCATAATTGTTCAAACAGCAGTACAAGTTCTTAGCAGAAGCTTTCCGAAGTCGAGAAGGCAAATAATTCCATCGCTGAAAAATACACCAGCCGTTTGGTGAGGAGCTGAAAATGTAGGAACTGCGTACTAAAGCCGAGTGAAAAAGTGCCAGATCTTAATGTTCACACGACCGTCTAGAAATTAGCCTGCGTAACGCCGCTTGGGGTTGGGGAATGCAGCGATCTAGAAATCCTTTTCAAAACGCTCCGGTTAGAGGCCGTTTTCACACAATTTCGATCCGGTGACAGCTAATGTAGTATAAATGTAAACAAGGCCGTTTTTCTGAAAATTAAATAACGGATCTAATATATTTAGTAGACAAAACCTATAGTGTCAGATTCAGCAGATTCAAGCAATAATTTTGATATAGAACTCATTTACAGAGGATTTCACATAACTTTTGCCGATTGTGTTCCGAACTTCGTTCGTTATTTCCGAAGTTGGCGACGAACTTCCCAAGTTCATTACGTAATAGCCAATCAAGTTCCGAACTTCGAAACGAACTTGCGAACTTCCGAAGTTCGGAAGTTCGCAGTTCACGGCATCATTTCAAAGTTCGCTGTTGAACAGAAGGTATAGAGTAAATATTCGAATAACAACGGATCTTAATACTTTCGGTAGACAAAACCTATAGTGCTGGATTCTGCAGATTCAAGCGATCATTTCGATATAAAATTTATTTAAATCGGGCGAACAGAAAATATTTAAACATGCTTTGAAACACATGTCTCCCAATGTAATACGACACCCACATTATATCTGGACATGCAAACAGGTAAACTTATAAATATTCATATTTTTGGCGTTATTCGCTACTTATTACTTGCAGTTTGTATAGTTGTTTGACTAAGCAGCAAACCGTTAGCGAAAACACTACTGAAGTATCAGCTTGATTTACTCGTATTATTTAGATTTACAATTATTTCATGTGGGTGTCGTATTTACATTGGGAGACGTGTGTTTCAAAACAGGTTTAAATATTTTCTGTTTGCCCAATTTCAATAAATTTTATATCGAAATGATCGCTTGAATCTGCCGAATCCAGCACTATAGGTTTTGTCTACAGAAAGTATTAAGATCCATTGTTATTCGAATATTTACTCTATACGTTCAACCGCGAACTTTGAAATGATGCCGTGAACAACGAACTTCCTAGCCTGCGAAGCAGACGGTTGTTTTGGGGGAGG
This sequence comes from Corallium rubrum, assembly GCA_964035015.1. NCBI lineage: Eukaryota > Metazoa > Cnidaria > Anthozoa > Scleralcyonacea > Coralliidae > Corallium > Corallium rubrum. The sequence continues at coordinate 5,221,814 of OZ036015.1, forward strand.
GTTTATATTTGGGGTCGTGGAATACCGGAGGCGGAAAACCCGCAAAGGCACACGACCCCAAATATAAACCCTCCCCCCAAAAATAAACCCACCCCAAAAACAACCGTCTGCTTCGCAGGCTACGAACTTCCGAACTTCGGAAGTTCGCAAGTTCGTTTCGAAGTTCGCAACTTGATTGGCTATTACGTAATGAACTTGCGAAGTTCGTCGCCAACTTCGGAAATAACGAACGAACTTCGGAACACAATCGGCAAAAGTTATGTGAAATCCTCTGTAATTCAGACAAACAGAAAATATTTAAACATGTTTTAAAACACACGTTTCCAAATGTAATACGACACGCGATATCAAGACATGTACTGAACATGTTCAACATATTGATATCTTACCGGTATTTGTTCTATTATTATATACTTGTATTTTGTAGTTGTCGGACTGTTTTGAAATAGCTCGTCATCTTTTACGTACTAGGTCTACCGCGATCGCTGGCGTGTGCAGTTGTAAACGTTACAGAGCCTTTGTAAGCATGTTTATAATGAATTGTCATTTGAAGCCAATGGATCGTTTTCATCTGACGTCACGGCGGCCATATTGGTGTACCAAAACAATGAAATGGCGGCCATATTGGCGTACGGTATGGGAATTAGCTCTTTCTTATTCAAATATTTCATATTGTTTCACCACCCAATTGGCCACCGATCACGTGAGTGAAAACGATCTCTTGTCAGCCGCATTTATATTGATCAACAATAATTCGGTCACTTGCAAAGCTATTCAAACAAGTAAACAACTGAGAAACAGTGAAATGTCTTGCAAATATCGAAAAACATCGATAAAATGGCAATAAAAGCTTCGTTCAAAAGAGACAACCACTGATCTGGAGACAACTCGGCCAAACCTCGGTTTGGCAATTATTAAACATGATTGTTCTCTGGCGTCCTTCACTCCTTCAGTTTAAAGTGCATATACGAGAATTTTCATTTTTTTTCTAAAGATTGGCCGTATTGAGACGATTCTAACGATATATAACACTCCTTCAAGTCTTCAACGGATGAAAACTTCCCGAGATATTTGGTTCTAAACATGGCGAAAATGTTTTTTTCAAAAGATGCCAATGTTAGGATGTTAAGTGCGAACGCAAAGATACAGTATGGCGCACTGTTTGGTCTAAGCATTTCAACTGGCCAGACGGTTTCTTCGGAAACCTTGTTTTCAAGACAAGAGAATCCCTATATCCCGTGGCTAAAAAGGGCTGACATATATTAGAGAAATATTTGGCTGCAGACAAACGCGAAGGAAAGCTTTGAATTGAGAGTCAAGCGCGACAAGAGGATTCAACACATGTTTTGATGCAATTATTTTAACAAACACGGACTCCAGGTAAAATAACTTTTTTTAGATATTTAGAAAGAAAGAAGTGCTGCTGAAAAACCACAACCTTCCAGATCATCTGAATACATCGAGCATGAAAATATAATGAAAACAAAAAGCGTATGTCGTTATGTCGAACATCTTGTCAGCTGCCTGCGTTGATGTCTGATCAAGTCTTTCTCGTCTCGGATGTGTTTTATGTGTTCACAGACATAATTATTGGGCAGTATAAATGTCGCTGGCAAGTATCTTGATATTAAGTAAACTTGCAGGTGAGACTTTCTAGGTAAACATGAAGCTGTGTAATATAAAGGCGAAGAGACTTGACATTGAACGCTGTATACACGTGTGGAAATAATACTTTCTTTCTTTGCTTTCCTAATGTCTGATCAGGTCTTTCGTAGACATAGTTATTGGTCAGTAATGTCGCTGGCAAGTATCTTGATATTATATACACTTACAGTTACAATCGCACACGCCGTTACACAGCAAAATCCTGATTCTTATTTTAAGAAAAAAAATACTTGTTTTAAGCAAACAATTGCTTAAAACAAGTAAGATTGTTCTTGTCAGTATAGTAAGAATAATATTCTTACCAAGAATCTTGTCAAGAATATTATTCTTACCTAGAATTTTTCGAGAATAATTTTACTTAAAATAAGAAATAATATTCTCGTGCAATTCTTGTTTCAAGCAAAAAATTACTTGTTTTAAGTAACATATTGCTTAAAACAAGCAAAATAATTCTTGTCAGTATAGTAAGAATATTATTCTAGACTAGAATTTCATAAAGAATATTTTTACTTAAAATGAGTAAAAATAGTCTGCAAGTAAGTAAAATTTTCTAGCACTGATTCTAGAATGGATTCTTGTTTTAAGAAACAAGAAAATTCTTATTTTAAGAAAAAATTAAATGTACACGTACTGAGTTGCATTATTTATTAGTTATTTCCATGTGTTCTTAAGAGCACTAAAGTTACTATATACTTCAAGTAAATGACAAATTTTTTTAATGTAGAAATGTTTTGGGAACTTATGCCATCTTCAATAGCATATAAGAATAATTATTTAAATATTTATCGAAATAATTCTTTCATATCTTGTACTGGCATAAGTTTACCGAAACATGTCTACAGAAAGTTAAGTTTAAGAATACTAACAATAGAAATTATATTAAAAAACATGCAGACATTATACATACGAATGTTCTAACATTCTCCAGGAGAGCAATACTTTTACAAGTCATTCAGGGTTTTGGTAACATCCAATTTGAAATCACACCAGGATGACACTTGTCACCAAAGATTAGGTCTTGCAACTTTCACAGCAACATCCACCATCCTTGAAGATACAGATCAGTACAGTGTATGCCAAATCCAATTACTAGAATATTGCGAATAATGTCACAACAGCTTCAAACAGTTTGCTTTTCTTGAACACACACAGGATTTGCCTTCCACAACCAGACACCATAAGACCAGGGGTAAAGCTGGACCACTTCCACAGCCACCTGTCAAGTTGCTCATCATCTTAACATTACAAAAAGTCAAAAGTAATATTAAAATAAAGGTTTAACTTAAGTGGGAAGCACAGATAAAAGTGTTAGTGGTAAATACATATGGCAGGTCTAAATTGCAGCCTGCAAACTGGAAAAATTAAGACCAGCAAACAAATGATACTGTAGGTAATGTGAGGCTGTAATAGAATTCTTGGTTGGTTGACCAAAATCTTATCTTTCACAAAATAGAACTGTTTAAAATGTATTTTATTGTGCAACATATGCAAATACAGTAGGCACTGCATATTTTTTATTCATATGCCTGACTGAGTCATTTCTTTTTTCTTGATATTTAGCATTGGGTGGTTAACTCATGAGCTATTAAAATCTCTCCATGATTAACCAAAAGCCAAAATCTATTTGCCCAAGTAAGACTTTGGCTCCAGGGCAATCAAGCAACAAGTAATTTGGAACCCGGCATAGGCTCAATTTTACCTGACCCAGTTATAATCACATATTAATAAATAAAATGATCAGTCCCTGACAGATAGAAGTGATACTCCAGTCTATCATATAACAAGTTACATACTTAAGTCCAGTTATAAGTATAACTTAAATTATGGAAACCTTTTTAGTTTTCAATTGTTAAAGAAAAAGCTCTATGGTGTGAAAATTCTTGAATAAAGATCTAATAATCTTTCCACACTAGATATTTTAACTAAAATATGGTAACAATACATGTAGCACCTCTAATTAATATGTGATTTCATCACTATGATTATTATAACCTCTTTATTGAGAAATGTGCTGACACTGGTAGGATAAAGTTTGCATGTAGTTGCTACAAGCCTACACAGCACATCTCAGTCCATCTACATGTTTCTTAATTTTTTCAGCATATGTAAATACCCCCAGGATTAAGTAATGAATTTCATGTTAGGCAGCTATTTGTTGCATATATATTAGTTTCTCATCCAGGACTTTACCAAAAGTTCATGCGGGAGGGCAGCCATTACCATTAACCCATTATTGGGGTAGTACAGTACATTGAAAAGCAGAACTAAGTACCGCAGTATGTTAAAAATACAGGCATATGACATGCACATGAAAAAACATGACTACACCAAATGACACCCAAGCTCCTTCGTGATTTCTGAGCCAAGGTTTCTTCGTGGTTGTGTTAATAATAATAACATTAATAATAATAATAATAAAACTTGAGTTGGGCTGGAATAGTTGGGCAAAAATGTGAGTGGGAAAATGAGAAACTAATATGCAACAAATAGTGGCCTTAATTGATTAAAGTTTTAGTATGAAAACTATATATTGCACTATTAGACACATAATTTTTTAACAAATTCTTAATCCAAAACAGTTGAAAGCTTCAATTTTGAACCATCATTTGTAAACGTGTGCATGAATGTGATAACTACAGAACTGTTAAGAAATAAAACTTTACATTAGATACTAACCAATAAATCAATTGATATCTTTTCACACACGTCTAAACTCAAAGAACAATGTTCTCTTTATTTATTTTGTTCTGTCATGAATTGGGGTTCCAGTACTATCATCATTTCCAGTCTAAGGTATACGATTTTGGTCTTGATAATCCTGTAATAAACTAAGACAAAGATTATGTTAGTATACAGCCAAACACATACACTGTGCATCCCCTTCTTGGTTTGCACTGATACATTGCAAAATTAAATAATTATAGTAAGTTTAGCCTGGCACTAGCTGAAGCTTCATGCAAACCATGTGACTACATTTAGCTACTTAAAGATTGTTGTAACCTTGTGTGTAACTATGATCAGCCTGTATCAGGCAAGTGCTTCTGAAATAATACAAATATATCAGAAGAAAAGCCTTATTTTTTTAACTCTCAACAATACCATGGATTAACTCCTGAACATTTCATTTGTTTAATTAACTCTGAACATGCAAACAAAAAGGTAACATGTTTAATATTCTTTGCAGTCTGGTTTATAGCATACAATCCATACTGTAATAAGTTTGCCCCCAGATTCCAAACAAAGAACATTGCTGTCTAGGAATGTCTAGTTGTCAAGCTGTATTGTTAACACAGTAGAGCCTTTTCTTAAATTAAATATCGAAACATAACAGTTGTATGCATCAAAAGGGGAACCAAATGGTCGACTTTTAGTAAATGAATTTTACCTATGCATTGTTATGTATTCAAAATTGTCGCCGTTAATTGTTGATCAACACAAACAATTTGTCAATTCCCAAAACAAATCATAAGTAACTCCTTCAATTGTAATACTTATAAACTAAGAAAATAAACATATTTTGTAAGGATCAAACGGCAAATCTTTGTAAGAACATTTCTATTCCATAGCGACTAGCGAATAAATAAATGAAGCTACATACATTTGCTGAATCACCAACCAGTATACAAAATTGCTGATTTACATGTAAGAATCTATGACTTACCTTCAATAATGTGATCGCATCCATCGTCTGTATACGTCTAGCGAAGAACCATTTACAAAACAAGCAATAAATTACAAAGCCATAATGACAAACAATCGCCAACGGCCAACGAACTTCGAAAACACGCCGTCACCGGGTTCCCGCGTCATCATGGGATAATTATCCCGCGTTAGCCTCGCGTGGTCTTAATAAGGACATTGCAAATCAATATTTCTACTTATGGGCTAGAATATTTAGGTCAATTGACACTTTTGTGTCTAATCAAATAAATAGTGTGTAGCACGCTGCACTAAATATCTGTTGAATAGTTAAGATATTTTCATGCTCTAGAACAAGTGAATAACAAAATCATCGTTGCTATAAATTTTCAGAAATTTATTCTTGGTTTATTTCTGTATCATTGTACGCATGTGATTAGAGAATGTTCTCTTACGTTTAAGTAAAATGATTATTTGTTTATTTATGGCAAGAAAATAGTTTCTTTAATTCTTTAAGTAAAATCAATTTTTGATAAGAAAGTATTGACTGCCCCTCGACGCTCCCCCGGTCCCCCCGGAAGCGCGGTGCGTATTTTTTGACTTTTCTTGTTTTAAGTAAAATCAATTCTTGCTTTATTCGTGGTAAGAAAATTTGTTCTTGTTTTAAGTAAAACAAATTCTCGTTTTATTCTTGGTTAGAAAATATTTTCTTGTTTTAAGCAAAATTAATTCTTAGTTTAATATTGCCAAAAAATATTTTCTTGCTTTAAGTGAAATCAATTCTTGGTTTATTCTTGCCAAATAATATTTTCTTGTTTTAAGTAAAATCAATTCTTGGTTTATTCTTGTTAAGAAAATATTTTCTTGTTTTAAGTGAAATCAATTCTTGGTTTATTCTTGTCAAGAAAATATTTTCTTGCTTTAAGTAAGATATATTCTTGGTTAGAAATAATTTTCTTGTTTTAAGTAAAATGAGTTCTAGGCAAGAACATTTTTCTTATTTTAAGAAAATTATTGCTTAAAATGAGAATCAATGTTCTAGGTAAGAATTCTCAATTTTGCTGTGTAATAGTTGTGTTGATATTTAATACCGAAGAGACTCGACATGCAATTCTCGCGTTACATAATTCTCGCGTTACATGAACCACTGACTTTTTTCTCGAGCTTTACAGCTATTTACTTGGTATGATTAGGGTTTTCTGCGTACTCGTATCTATAGAATAAAGCTACAGTTTGGAAGATCATTAAAATTGTATTCCTGATATGCCAATAAATATTACAATTTATCAATGGCAAAAGTGTTTTACCTGTCAGACCGCAAATTAGCTACAACATAAACAGACTCTGGAAATGCCTACGGATGAGGCTAGAGATGAATATGTTATAAAGGGCTATTAAGGCCCAATTATCCTCAGCTGTAACAGATATACGTAAAAGCTGTAAAGAGAAAAATATCAGCGAGGACCTTGTCAGCTGCATGTCTCCTCGCAGGGTTTTTGACAGGACGATATCAGAGTAATCAGACTGCTTGTTTTGTTTTCATAAAATATTCAAGAGTAGATGTAGTTAGGGTATGGAAGATTGGGATTTTTCTGTAGTATTTGACTCTCCTTCGTACTTCTTAAATATCTAAATATCTAAATATCTAAAAAGTTATTATACCAAAGGTCCATATTTGTGGAAAAAATGCATTAAATTACAATATACAACGGGTTTGTTGATTTCTCGCTGCGTGACTCGGATCGCTCGCCCTGAAAGCGCTTCTTGGTCACTTGGTGGTCGTGTGGAGCAGATGCGGGTGGGTAGAACGTTACTATAATACCACATTACCACCCATTTCTATACACGAGATATAGAGCTTATCTTGTACTGGAAAACTACTCTTCCAGCGAAATCGACGTTGGGAATCGACTGGCTTACACTTTGCGTGCGTTTGCGCTTAACAAGTTAACAACCCAAAGTTGGCGTCTTTCTCTTGCCTCCAATCTTAAACCTTTAGTGTAAGCCTTCCTGTGAAGTGTTATACCATTCTCTGAGTTTTTGCCATTATCTGGTTTGTTGAAACGCTCGAACAAAACACACCGACTCTTTTCTCCCGGCCATAGATTGGGCCATGTTTTGAAAAACTCGTGTGTGGAACCAAATATCTCGGGCAGTTTTCATCCGTTGAAGGAGTGTTATATATCGTTAGAATCGTCTCAACACGGCCGATTTTTAGATAAAAAATGAAAATTCTCGTATATGCACTTTAAATTAACGATGGGCTTCCAAAATAAATACTAGAGTAATTAGTGTAAAACTGAAGTAAAACTAACGTAACTTTGCCCTTATAAAACATAATCCGAAAATCGTCATCTTGTGACTTGATATTCAAGTTAAAAACAAGATAAGACAAAATGAGAGGTAATATTTCGACTCTATTTCAAAGTCATTATCAAACCAATCTCATTTTGTCTTATCTTGTTTTTAACTTGAATATCAAGTCACAAGATGACGATTTTCGGATTATGTTTTATTCTTTATTTTTTAAAATTGTCGGCTGGTTATGGTTTTTTTGCCCTTATTTACTTGATAATTGCGAATTTCGGCCTGAAATCATCCCGGCTTACCGCCATGTAATCGCCCCCTGAATTTACAACAAACACATGAACAAACACATACCTTGTGATATTGCCTTTCGTGGTATACGTGCTGTTGTAAAACCCATTTAATTGCTTCGTCGTAACATTCCCTGCGAACTTAATCTTCAAAATGTATCTCCCCACAGGCAACTCGGCGTCCATTCGTACAACGTAAAACTGATTAGGTTTGTAACCAAATTCTTCCTTAATCGCTAACGGCTTCCCTGAACCATCTTCGACGCTTACAGCTCGAATTTCGAGCAGATTTATATGAAAGAGAATCAAATCGGTAGAGTTTGTGACTTTAATGGTAATATTTGAATTGCCAGTAAATGTAAGTTTATTTAAGTAAGTCCGTACCAGCATATCGTAATGTAAAGGATGTAGGTTTGTCGGTAGACGGATTTCCTCCCATGCTGATTTCTGTTTCGAAGGTGTTGTCGGTGCTTCCGTGGTGGTCATCCTCATCGTCTTTGTACTCTTGGGTTCGGTTGTGGTTTTGGACTCAGCTGTTGTACTGGTATCCTCGGATTTTAAACATTCTTGCTTCGCTTGGGAAACGCGTTCATTACATTTATCCTTTTCCCTATTAGCGCTCAAAACTCCGCTCAATACAGCCACGACCACGAGCACCAAGACAAAGGCAACACCTATAATTATTACAGTCTTCTTTCCCATCTTTTCCCTACCTCCTCCACCATCATCGATTACCATTTGCGATGTCGACATTTTGTGTTTAATGCTCTTCTCCGAAATCTTCAAGCGGCAGCCTTCTTTCTGTCGTCAGGCTAAAAACGAAACGCGTTTTATTTACACAGATTTAAGGATTAAGTTACTTACAAATGTACGAAATTATGAATAGCGAAAGAGGTATCGTATTTCGTAAATCAACAAATATTCAAAAAGAAATGTATGGAAGCCAAAAGTGTAACACCCATTACCCGACATGTTTATTTCCTATTACCGATGTTAGAGTCTCATAAGAGGAACACTTTTACCAGTTCAACTCAGTAATAGGAGCTCTTGCCAGCCCGATTCAACTGGGTAATAGCATGGTAATAGAACACTATTACCAGTGGCGTGGTGGCAGCTGGTGTTGCAAGGAGCGCCAAAACTTAACAAAACAAGACGCCTGCTTAGGCGTTCACTCGGGCTACTGATTTCTGCAAATATTGGCGCAGTCTTCGCACATCTAGAAAACCTGAGGAACAGCGTGTGCATATTAAGTGTTTGTTAAAAAGTACAAAACTCTCATGATCAGAAGGGCGCTCGACACAAATTCTCTCTATGTGGTCTTATATGAAGTTCGATGAAGCGATTTGGTGTAAACTCTTAATACTTTCAGTAGACTAGACAAAACCACAAAACCTATAGTGCTGAATTCGGCATATTCAAGCGATGGTTCCGGTTCCGATATAGAATTCATGTAAATCGTACCAACAGAAAATATTTAAACATGAATTTTTGAAACACATTTCCGAATGTAATACGAGTGTTGTAGCACCTCTCGTAAGAGTGAATGTGATTGGCTAATGGGGTTTCTCCCTTAAAAATAGATTTTTCTCATGCATGCATTTAAATGATAAAAAATTTAGGAATTTTAATGGTTTGTGCTGTACGTACTTGTTATCAATGGGTAATTGGCAGTATATTGCCCAATCAACAGTACTGTTATTAAGTCCATCCTAGTTAATAGATTCAATAAACAGTGTTAACAGTAGTGAAAACAGTATAAGTAGTGTCCCTTTCATAAATGTGAAAGGTGTGATCAATGGAATTGGGAAATCGGTGGGATCGGTGGCATCAATGGGATCAGTGGGATCGGTGGGATCGATGGGATCAGTGGGATCGGTGGGATCGATGGGATCAGTGGGATTGATTGGATCAGTGGGATCGGTGGAATCAGTGGGATCGGTGGAATTGATGGGATCGATGGAATCGGTGGGATCGATGGGATTGGTGGGATCGATGGAATCAGTGGGATCGATGGAATCGGTGGGATCGATGGAATCGGCGGGATCGATGGAATCGGTGGGATCGATGGAATCGGTGGGATCGGTGGGATCGATGGAATCGGTGGGATCGATGGAATTGGTGGGATCGATGGAATCGGTGGGATCGATGGAATCGGTGGGATCGATGGAATCGGTGGGATCGGTGGAATCGGTGGGATCGGTGGGATCGATGGAATGGGTGGGATCGATGGAATCAGTAGGATCGATGGAATCAGTAGGATCGACGGAATTGGTGGGATCAATGGAATCAGTGGGATTGATGTAATTGCTGGAATCAGAATCCCACTGACTCACTTGGTTTTCTGCCATGTAACCTAAGATATAATGTATGGTGGTTATGTGCAGAATGAAGTGGAGACTGGACAGAAAGCTTTTTGTTGGTCCAAAGAAATTTGTACAGCAGGTTAATAAAACTTTGCTACGTACTGTACAAAAACTTATCAAAACCAATTTAAAATACCATGCTTAAATGTGTTTTCATTTAGGGGTGCTGAAAATTTGGAAGAAGGTTAATTTACTGTACTGTAAAAATCTTATACAGTCAGTGTGAACTTTCTTTAAGACAGACACCATGAGGTCCTTCAGACTCAAGACCAGTCATGATGCTGTTTATAATACATCATTCAATTCCAGTTACCCCCAAGCCATTTACACCTGAGCATTATTTTGTATTTTGTAAATTTTTTTAATGCAGTTTCCCTGGGTGACTGGGTTAATGTAGAAGAGTGACAGTGCTCCAGTAGACAAATACAGTATGCAATCCTATCCCAGTGGTAGCCTGTAAGCCCGCAAATACAGCTGCCTAACAGCAAACAAAATACGAGAGTTTACAAAATGGCAGACTGATACCCAGCCCCTGGAATATGTTATACAAATGTTCCAAGTGTAATTGCACGAGCAAAATCATATGATTACTTATTTATAATATTCATGATAAAATTTTAATGTTGTGAATACATTGTCGCAATTTTTGTGTTTATCTGAATATTTCTTGGCTAATATGACTGCATACATTACAATCTTTGCAATGCTATTTCAAAGTAGTCAGTTAATTTCCCAAACAAAAATCTTCCTGTATTGCTGGTGTGCATCTTACGTCATTGCCGCCATGTTGGTTGACGATTTCAAAAGATTCTCATCATCTGCAATTATAATATCATCCAACATAACGAAAATATCTTTGTCCTTCGAATCTCAAGGGATTGGTTGCACACCACCTATAAAGCGACAGAAACTCAGAAAACAAATAAACATAAAAATGTACTTTACTTGCAAGTGCGACGCATACACATCCAAGTTTTTAAAAATGTCTTCTTTCATTACTTGACAACAAAAGTTTTAACCTTTCCTTGTGTTGACTAATTTCTATATAACTGGATTCATTCAGTGGAAAGTGTCCCATTATTTTTATATGCATGCACCAGTCGGCCATTTTGAAAGTAAGTGCCCCCTGAAAATTAGCCTCGAGCTCTCGTCCTTGCGACCCTGGGAGGGGGGGGGTGTGAACATAATTTGCCCGAATGAATTGTGACGTCATATGACATGAGGCAAATTTTTATTTTTTTTTGACACTGACCAGTTGGAAACGATAAATCCAAAATTAACCGCCATGAATTTACTACCATTTGCGTTAAAGCATGAAGCATGAACTATTTCACACGTTTCTTTACGTTTGAAACGCTACGTTTGACTCATTAACTTACCACGTTTTGACCAATAAAATGCATTTGTTCACGTGAAATTCACGTGCTAAGAAAGCAAATGCATTTCATTGGTCAAAACGTGGTAAGTTAATGAGTCAAACGTAGCGTTTCAAACGTAAACAAACGTGCGAAATAGTTCATGTTTCAAGCTTGAACGCAAATGGTAGTATTTTGGTTTTCTTGGGGATGATGCCGAATCGATTGATATGCAGCGAATGCAACAAGGTAACCACGTGTTACATCACAAAGTGGCAGGAAACAGGGGAGCCTAGATAGAGGGCATAGCATGATACTCGTACATGCACTTTTATTAATTGACGATTATCACTTCACAAGTAGCAAGAAAAAAAGTTTCATAGTCATTTTAAGCATATGAAAAATTAGACAAAATTATTTCTAAATTCTATTCTAACATGTACAGTATAGTAACAATTTTTATATGGTGGTCCACTATAGTGGTCCACTTTATATGGGCTGTGGCTTATACGGTAGTCTATGCATGGAATTGAGTTTCCCAAAAGAACTACAGTACGCACAGTATCACATTTGTAGTATACGTACACTCCATGCTCAAAAATAACATCTTAGGTTCAACAGAATCCATTTCCATAGCATGCTGCATTTCTGGACTTAGTCCTAACATCGTATTATATTGTAACAACCAAAAAACCTTTTTTTCTTCAGGCAAAAACACTCAGATAGTAATTTTGGTAGTATAATTATTCATTAATTCAATAAGTTGAGAACCCCAATAATTAAGATACAGTTTGTATAAGCCTTTTATAACCCACTGGACACCCTATTGGCCACTTAAAGAAATTTATTCTGGCTATAACACTAATACATGTACCAAATAATTTCATTCAATTAGCAGTGAAACCTTATAGTGTGAAACTAAGAAGGCTTTAAATCTGATTATACTGTAAGCAATCCAAAATATCAGCCAATGAGCTTACTGTAGATGCAGAATACTGTATAATATTTATGCAAAATGACCTATTTTGAAATGCAAAATTCCCCTCCAGTCATACACCATCCCAAAAATAAGCCCTCTCAAATACATGTACATTGTAAGAATGTAAGCCCAGAAATTAGGTATATATATATATATATATATAATTTTATTATTATGTTTATGTTATTACTATAAGTTAAATCTACAGAATTCATATGGTACATTATAAAATGGTAATCAATAAAATATACTGTATTTTGTTTTGGCAGAGAATGTGTAAATCTGACAAGAGCTTTAATACAGTACTGTATGTTAGCATGTTGAATGTATAAATCCTACTAGAAATACATGAATGCAACAACCCCTCGCCTGCTTTTATTAAATGCTTTTTGAAACCTACACCCACCCACCCACCTAACCTGATTAAAATAAGCACACCTGATATACAGCCAATATAAAAACAAACAGATATAAAAACAAATGATAATCCTCAAGATAATTCTATAATTTATGAATAAGATGACTAAACTGATTTAACGTTTCAAAGCAAAACTTAGATTTCATTATTAAATTCTGGTTGTACAAAATATGTTTTTAGGAGGTTTCAAATGGGATTATTTTTAACAAGCTTTAAATGGCTTCCCTATGCATACATGTTTTGCAAAGGCAGAATTAAATGTCAACAGCTCAAAAATTACATTTATATTCCGGGATAAAAACAATTCGGTAGAATCGGATTCTAGAAAGATTTAAGATGTATTAACTCATGAGTTAAACAGACAACGTTTCAGTCGAAAATTTGGAAATACAGCCAAAAAAATAGCCAAAGCCCATGAGTATTTAATAACAAAAGGTGATTAGCTTATAAAGGTAGTGTTTTAAGTTAGCTTTAGTTAAGCTGATTTATGGTTTGGACGAGCAAAGGGAAAGCACGAAAACGTGAAGCACTATATTGTTTAGGTTAAGCGAAAACTTGTAAGAATCCTCCCGTTAGCTTTAAAATGCATGATGACATTTTGACCACGGAGTCACTGTAATTCAAATCGAGTTTTTGTTTACCATACGGCGTTTGGTTTCTTCAAGTTCTCTGGTTTCTCTTCAAGATATATCAAACGGGTTGTTTGTATCCTTCTTTTCTTCGTGCTCCGCTTCGTTTAAATAAACGAAAGCAAAATACTATTTTATTTGCTTGAGCTTTATAGTTTTCTTCGTCGCTAGTCACCAGTGCCCAACAATTCTTACCGCGTGACACCGTACCAAACATATATATAAATATATATATATATATAAACTATTTCCCAGATTTCGTCTCCCTCGCTTTTTCTACACGCGTGTAAAATGGACTCCACGCGTGTCGAGATTAGCACCCTCACCGGGCTCCGGGCCTTCGGCCCGTCGCCCGGCTCGGGGATTAATCCTAAAATGTATTTCTTTATATAATTTATTAACTTCGCCACAACAAAAAATTACTAGAAATACATGAATGCAACAACCCCTCGCCCGCTTTTACATGCTTTTTTGAAACACCCATCACCCACCCACCCACCCACCCACCCTCTCATTAAAAAAAGCACTCCTGATTATACAGCCAATATAAAAACAAACAAATATAAATACAAATGATATTAAATCCTTGGGATATTAAATTATACAATTTATGGATAGGTCGATAGGATGACAAAACTGATTTAAATCATTTAATGAAAGTTGAACATATCAAAGCAAAACTTAGATTTCATTATTAAATTCTGGTTGTAAAAAATATATTGTTTTTAGGAAGTTTCAAAAGGGATTATTTCTAGCAAGCCTTCAAATGGCTTCTCTATGCATGTACACTTTGCAAAGGCAGAATTAAAAGTTGACAGCTCAAAAATTACATTTATAATAGAGTCTGAGATAAAAACAATTCAGTAGAATCGGATTCCAGAAAGAAGTATTAAACAGACAACTTTTCAGTCGAAAATTTGGAATCACAGCCAAGAAAACCGACAAAGCCCACGTCCACCACGGTTAATATAAGCGTGATATAAGCCTAAGACAGTGTTGCCAAGTGAAGTTTCGTAAAAATCCCAATAAAGGTCTGAAAATATCCCAAGATTCCCTATTTTTTACCAAAAAATCCCAAGGTTCACAGTTTCATTTACTGACTAGTTCCCAGGTCTCTATCGCCGTTTGACATATAGCAATCTGAGCCCACTGTATGAGTGATACTTCATTTGGATAGAGTACTTCATCTTGTCTAAATCAAACGAATACATAAAGAACGAGGGGCTATGATCTAAAAAAAATAATAATTAACATTGAAATCAGCTTTTTAAAACGAAACTGTTTGCTCTGGAAAAATCCCAAGAAAAATCCCAAGTTGAATCCCTGAGAAAAAAATCCCAAAAAAATCCCAACTCCTTCAAAAAATCCCAAGATCTTGGGATAAAATCCCAAGGTTGGCAACACTGGCCTAAGATAGTGTTTTAAGTTAGTTTTAGTTAAAGTGCCTATGAAATGAAATTTTTTAACACGTAAAAATATACTTTTGACACCGGAGAATAGGAATTTGAGATCAAAACCACCAAAAACTGACTGCTTAACGCATTTTTGCTGCCGTAAAATAAAAATTTTTAATAAAAAAATGACCCAGGGACTGGGAACGAGTAATTGCTTCACGGTCAACGTGTGACGTAAAGAGCAGGGCATAACTTGGCATAGCGTTCTAGTTTTAGTACGTTCTATATTTAAATAGCGGTTATGTCTACATCTGAGAGTGAATTATCTGCATCTTTTTCGGACACAAGTGAGACAAATGAGGAGGTTTATAATTGTCAGTTTCGGCCATAGGAAGGTGAACCACTTGTTTATCCTGGCGAAGATTTAATGGACGAAGTCGAAGAAGTTGTGGAGAAGGACTTGGATGGTTTGACACCATCGATTTTGGAATCGAGATTTGATAGAAAAGTTAAAGTTGATTCCTGGTAAGTTGTATCGTCTAGTCAGTCGATCTTTCTATAAAAAAAATCTGCATTGTTTTGGACGGACAAGAACGTTATATACATGCAGTAATAGCCGAAATTTCAAATCAGTTTCCAAACTTCATATTTAATTAGGTGCACGTGTGGAAAATGTTCGGATGAAAGACTGGTTGGTGCCTTAGAATTTAGATGTTGCCGAGAGATTGCTGAAGCAGAAGGAAAACTCGTATTCGATGGAAGCATTGAACGAATTTCGTGTGTCACTTTACACGAAGATTTCGAAGCTTTAACAAACGAAACAGTCCTCACACAAGTTGGCCCTTTGTTAAGGGACAAACAGGGAAGAAGCTACCGCTGCCGTACTGGAACTCCTTTCAAAGAGTAAGCTTTTATCATATTTTAACTTCCAATATTAAAGTATGTTATCATGCTAAATCGCTAACAAACATCATGGCATTTATCTATTTAATAAGGTCTAATAGTTGTTAAACAAGTGCATTGAGTATATTTATTTTCTGTGTTTTGAAAGATATAAAATTCAGTCTTATCCAAATTAAATGTTCCTGGCAAAATTGTCGTTCACCTGTAGAGAAGAGATATAAAACATGCTCTGAAGTATATATTCTTGTATACATTTTATAGCATATTTGTTAACCTGTGCCTGGATGATATTTCAATGCATAATTTAACCCTAAAACCAGACAGGCATTTTCTCTATGGTTTACAAATATTCCTCAATTATTTAAGCTTACATTTAATTTTACAAGCACTGCATAGAATAAGAAAAGTATAAGGATGATGCAACTAATTTTACAAGATTCAAATATTTCTATAGCTATAGAAACTCCAGGGAAAAGCCTGGTTTGTGTAAAGAGAAACCAACACCTAACAAATTATTTTTAACAAGCTCACGAGTCATGTGTGACACGCATGGGATGTGATTAAAAAAGATTATTCTTTTTATCTTCATGTGCCATACATTATTGTCTTGCTAAAAGTAATTTGTGGGAATTGATCCTCTTTGACCTTGTGAGAAAAAAAATATATATATAAATATAAATATAAATATAAATATAAATATAAATATAACTATAACTATAACTATAACTATAAATATAAATATAAATATAAATATAAATATAAATATAGTATAATTAACCATACTTATTACTTTTTATCTTTATCTTGGCTTTTTAGATATGTTCGTGCTGTAGGATACAGATGGCTTGCTCGATGGCTTTTTGGCTACATGGGTCCAGAGAACACTAGGCCGTTACCAGCTTGCATATATCATAATATCAGAGGAAACTATAACTCCGGAGAAGTTACTGGTTATTTAAATGCACAAGAACGTAAAAATTAATCTTATAACTTATTAACCCATTGTTGGTTGAAGTGGCCAAAATGACCCCTTCATTGTTTAATGCTATAAAAGCCAGATCATTTACTCTGTCAGACAATTACTAGAGACAAACTTGAACTTGAAGCAATCTCCAGAAAGGCAATAATATTTTACACAAAATTGTAAGTTTAGAAATTTAATTGCAGCTGTCTTTTTTATGTCCTTTTCGTGGTTTTCCACATTTACGGCACATTGGTGCTTTCCTTGTTGTGACTCTTGCAGCAGGCCTCTGGTTCAATGTTTCCTGCAACTTGTCTTGTTCTGCTTCTGTCAAAATGAGTAATGTAATGTGGATAAGCACACACAGATAATTATTGTATTTGGACGGGTACTTTGAAAATACTTACCAATTGGGAATAATTGAACTTTGTCCATACTTTTTCGGCTTTTGTGTTTCTCAATAGCTTCTTTCTTCCCTAACCGGTCAGGAAACTGGGTGTTCAGAGGTTTAGGCTCTAAAGAAGCATATCTTGAAATAATTTCTTTCAGTGCTTCATGGTTCCCAGAAAATATGATATTCCCTATGCTGTGAACATAGTCTAAAATGAAAATGAGCAATGAATGCAAAAAAACCTCAGGCTACTGATTTGCACTTGTCACAAATTTTAGCTGCCTCGCAAGGTGCCCACCCCCAGGCCATAGATCAAAGTTTAAAAAAAAATCAAAAAATATAAAGAAAAAAATATGAGTTAACCCTTTATAGTCCAGGAGGTCTCCAACTGACGAGTAAAATTGTCTGGTGTTAGCCAGAGTAAAATACTAAAGGCACGCTTGGCCGTTAAAGGGTTAACTGAGATAGTTTCTTAACCCTTTATTAAGCCCAGGAGGTCTCCAATTGATGAGTAAAATTGTCAGGTGGGCACCCTGTGCTCCCTGACACATTTTTAGTAGGTCTTACAAGTCACTGCATATGTGTCAATATCTGTAATTATTTGGAGAGTAACTAATTAAATTAGTGTACTTTTATACAGCACCCAGCCATTTTCATTGGCTACAACTATTACTTAATTACCATAAGTAGGTGGCTTCTTAACTTCTCTCACAACTTCTTCACCAAGTTTATACTTTGGGTAAGTGACTTTTGTGTACTGCTCTCCTGCTTTTGATTGTTGGCCATCTCGACGAAGGTTTTCATTAAAATGCAGAGCAGCAAGAGCCGTCCTACAGATGAATAATAAACTATCAACATTTTGACACATTTTATGATTTTCTCGATGTGGTCACTATTATTTTTATACCCATATCAAACATCTGCAGATTATGCTTGGCGAGGGTATAAATATAGTTGATCTACTTGCCTGCAGTATGATCCCATCCATGAAAAACATAACATCTTGGGATGCCAATGGTTTAAAGTTGCATGAAACCCTTCCAAACAACTGGTTTGGGCATCTGGGGACAAGTTCTTAATTGCTGATTCCAATCTGGTATTTCCTATGATTAGCAGAATTTTGTCATAGGCTGGTGTTCCTGAAATTAATAAAAGAACACATATGGTATAATAGATTCAATGCACTGAATTTAAAATAATACTACTCTAAAATTTCAACAACAAATTTCTGCCCAGTGTGGTCTTACCTAATTTATCTCTGAATAATTTCAGGTAGGTTTCCCCCGTTTTCAATGTTAGGCACTTTTAGCAATCTTGTACTCAGGCTATTTTCTCTGCTGCACACAAAATCTAGGTAGATTTTTTTACAAGGCAC
The DNA here is from genome assembly GCA_964035015.1 of Corallium rubrum. Taxonomy (NCBI): domain Eukaryota; kingdom Metazoa; phylum Cnidaria; class Anthozoa; order Scleralcyonacea; family Coralliidae; genus Corallium; species Corallium rubrum. The sequence continues at coordinate 5,240,483 of OZ036015.1, forward strand.
TACCAAAATTATTAAGCACTGTCATTATCTTGCTGTATTTTTTGCTGTATGTTTTCCTTTGGTGAGAAATTGTTAGCACCTAGATATTTAATGTCACATGATCGTAATATACCAGGGTATTTCCTAGCAAAGGGAGTGGAGAAAATAGCCTGGGTACAAGGTTGCACCTTCACTAGCTAAAGGCAGCAGTTCTAGTGGAATACTAAGGTTTTAATTTCAATAGTAGTCAGTATTTACCAATCTTAATCCAGTCTCGTTCCACATCGAGTTCTTCGTGGGCACAATTTGAATATAAAGGGTTTGGATGTTCTTCATGTCTATCTGCAACATGCCTTGTAAAGGACTTCCATTTGGCCAAAATCATGGCTCCAAATCCTTCTTTTGTGGATGTTGCACACCAGTACAAGTGATTCCTTACTCCAGTAACCCATTTCAAAATGATTTCACAACCTTTCTCCTTTCCAGCTTTTAACATTTTCTTTGTTATTGAGCGTGCAACATGCCAAATGTCAAAAAAATGCTTTGTGTTTACTTGGTTTTCTCTTACCCACTTAGCAATGCTTGCATGACGATCAGAAATAAATGATCTAATTGACACACCAGCTGTTTGTAGGAATGAAAAGCAGCGTTTAGCTCCATCTAATTCCATCTGATTGCTTCCACCTGATTCATTAGACTGAAAATAAACAAGAAAAAAACCACATGTTAATTGCATGTAATTTACTTATGATTTAATACAACAATCATGGAGTGCAAGCAAGTTTTCATTTGTTGGTGATGATCTGTGCAGTCATTCCAGAAGAGCCAATGATACTAGCTTCACAAAAAAATTTTAAATCTGAAGGGTAGGGGATAAAGATTACTTTATACTTTCAATCCAAAGCTGATTTATTGTTTCATTCAGCACAGAAGAGGCCAAAACAATCCTGGGCATTGTATAAAGGGGAAATGACTCAAGCTCGGTTGATAATCTCATCTATTTTATGCTTATTCTGTCATGTTTGTTTGTAAAGCTATATGTAATGAAATTACAGTACCTGTAGAAGTTCAAAATGGACAATCTTGTCAATAGGTGAGCAGAACATTGAATAAGTACCATACTTTGCAGAATGACCCATGGAATCAAATCTTCCATCACCGCACCACACAATATTTTCCATCTCTTTCACTTTGTTGACAAGTCGTTCCCTGTATGATTCCCAATGTTTTAAAATAGCAGGTAAAATAAACTTCCTTTGATGTAGAAAGTAAGTTCGAATGTTAGTAGCACACACTCCCATGTGTTTCAATACCAGAAGAATTTTGCTAACTGAAGCTCCAGCCATCAATATTCCAAAACTGAGCAGAACATTCCCTGCTGGATACTTTCCAAGAATCAGTGGCTGAGATCTCCACTTAAAGGCTCCATCACCACACTTTGGGCAGTTTTGGGTTATTGTAACCATGGTACCATTCTTTACTGCTTCGACTGTTGGTGTACTGTTTCGGCATTTGAAACAGAACATTGAGAAAAGGCTCACTAGCAGAGAGTAGAATACCAAAAACTTTGGCTCTGTATATGTATTACTTTCTTTACCATCCATCCTATAATAATTTTATAGTTACTATACAGTACCATTATTTTCGAATAGGATATCATTAGATTTGGATCAAGTCTGTCTCAACAGTAGGCTGCAGGCAAAAATCTGACCATTTTTAGAGCAAGTGACTTGATCCAAGTCTAAGATGTTATGGGCATACCTGTATAATTTTCATTGTAAAACTTGAAGCTTAATTATTTTACATGTAAGTTGAACCTTAAGTCAATTATACCTTATGTGGTTTCTTTGCTTTTTCTCTGCAGCATCATCATCATCTTCTGATTCTGAAGCATCGCTTAATCCCTCAAGCTCACAAGACCAATTAGATTCACTATTGCAGCAAGAATTTTCCGTGTCGTTCCACTTGCATTCATCCTCGCATTCACTATCATCCTCATTATTGCCATTTTCATCATCATTCTCACAGTCACTTATTTCTTCACTGTCATCAGATTCCTGGAATTAAAATGAATTTTAGTTTAAGATAGGAATAAAACATTTTAAATAGTTTAAAAGAAACTTAGAAGCCCTACTCTTTCAATAGGTGATACTTGTATCAGGAAAAAGTTATGCACTTACAGGTGCTTCATTATTCTGGTTCTTTAAGTGTTCTAACTTTTTCTTCATCCTATCCAACTTTCTTTTCAAATTTTTCTTGCTTTTGATATGAACTGGACACTTCTTGCATACACTTGAAATAGTCCTGTTTACTTGGTGGTGAATAAATAGATCTCTTGGTGGCGTTGTAAACATGTTCGTGGTTGAATCAGTTGATAGTGTGGTATGATCTGGCGTATGTTGGCAGGTCTCAGAAGGAGCAGCTTCCATTGGAGGTACTTGTTGGTATTTATTGACGCTGTTCTTTCTCTTCTTTGGTTGCGGTATTGGCAAAAATTCTCTGGCGGCATCACGCTTTAACTTAAAAAGCAAATAATGCGAAACTTTTAGGTAAACTATTTCTGGAGTTGAAAATATTAAAAGCAGGGCGCTTATGTATACACTGGTTAAAGGCTGAAACGGACAAACAGACACGATTTTCAAACAATTTAACTTTTATACTTACAAGTCTTTTTTCCTTCGCTGAGATTTCATTGTTGCTATCGTCTACTGCAGTTTGGACATATATCGTTGGAACCGAACCCCTGATTAAAAAACGCTTTGTTGCACTATCGTCGAACTTTTCAAGGCTTGTCGCGAAACGCTTTGAGTAGCAGCTCGATTCAAAATGGGCAGAACACAAGTGGATCCTGTCGGAGTACTTTGTTGAATCAAAATCAACTCTGTGTCTTCTCACAAACCTTACCCACTGCTGCCTTACAGATGGATCAGTGGGAAAGCGATGCATGCTGACACCAGGAGTGTCGCCACTGTTTGTGCAAGATTTCTGATTAGGGCCGCCAGCAACACAGAAAGTCTTACAATGTCTTTGTTTACCCGAACATGGCTTCTCCATTTATATTCATATATTTGTCGAAGGTCACCAAGCGTGCCCTGCTCTTTACGTCACCGGAAGTAATTTAACACTCTCGCGGCCGCGCACCAAGAGTCCCATTATTTTTCGAGATACAGCTATGTTTAACCTTTGATAACTTTTATCTGATTTATTTTTAAAACATTTGGTTTTCGAAAAGATGTTGTACGCATTTGAAACTATAAGAATATGAAGAGAAAAATTTCGTTTCATAGGCACTTTAAGCTGACTGATGGTTAATTTGGACGAGCAAAGGGAGAGCACGAAAACGTGAAGCTGCATGTATATTGTTTTAGGACATTAGGACAAAATACAAATCCCCTACCGTTATAAACTTGAAATTCTGCAATTCAGATCGAGGTTTTGTTTACCATACGGCGTTTGGTTTCTTCAAGACCTCTGGTTTCGCTTCAACATATATTAAACAGGCTGTTTGTATCCTGTTCTTCGTTGTTCTCTTTTATTATTTAAGTAGAGCAGGCTCCATTTCGTTAAACGAAAGCAAAATAATACTGACAGATTTTTAGTTTTCTTGTCGCTAGTCACCAGTGTCCAACTATTCTTACCGCGTGACACCGTACCAAACATATATATATATAAATAAATAAATAAATAAACTATTTCCCAGATTTCGGCTCCCTCGCTTTTTCTACACGCGTGTAAAATGGACTCCACGCGTGTCGAGATTAGCACCCTCACCGGGCTCCGGGCCTTCGGCTCGTCGCCCGGCTCGGGGACAAAATATAAAGAGAAGATTGTGGCAGGGTATTCACAACAGCAAAATGCCAATTACTGTGGACCCGAGTAATCAAGTATTAACCCATTTAGGCTTTCACTACCAAAGGTTAAGTGTTTAACATTTTATTTTGGCTAATGCAAAAACATTGTATTTAGGGGGTGATTATACATGGACTGAGCTAGCCCAGTTTATAATTATATAAACACATGTTTTTTAACATTTTAATTACATGGCAATTGGTCCAGCACAGTTTGCCAGGATCCCAGTTGTCACAACCAGGCTAGCCCTGTCAACCGGGATGAAAATGTCCATGTAATCATTTTCATCTTACAAAATAAATAAAAGACTAATACTTTTCATTATTTACTTGATAATTGTGAATTTCAGCTTGAAATCATCCGCGTCAATTCAAAACTCATCCTGGTTTACCAGGCTAGCCCAGTCCATGTAATCACCCCTTAAGCCGTGTTTACACTGCAAGTCTTGGCCTCACTTTGGTGTCCTTTTTGGCAGTGTAAACATGTCCTGGGCTTGGCCAGAATATCTAGGCTTGCTTCTTTTGTTGACCTACGCTTTGGCCAGGCTTGTACAAGTGTATGGGCCAGGGCAAGGCCAGGCCATGACTTGCAATGTAAACACGCAGCTTTAGTATTAAGGAAAGCTGGGGACTGGTTGGTTTTTTAACAATTTTATAAAACTACAATAAAAAGCAGAAAACAGAAGACAAAGTCTCAATGAGTAAAGACTGGAAAAGCTAGTAAGTGCATGCAATACATGTTTCATACAAATATAAGTTAGTACCGTTCCAAAGTTTAGATAAATTAGATAAATTTATTAAATTAAACATAAAACATGACTTTTGACTGAGTTGAGTGAGGTCATCACAAACAAAACCAAAATATTTATTGTAGCACATGTCAAAACGGTTAATCTGGGGGACAACTTCAAAATTACGATGCTCACAACAAGGTAAATAACGAATGAAAATTGTATAGTTTATAAACATTTTAAAAAATGAACCAATTTCATGATCAATTTTCAAACTCGTCCTGTTGCCCAGTTTGACGTTTTTAAAAAATTAAACAAGTCCGGAAAGCCCCGGTATCGCACATTACATGAAATTAAAACGCATTACAACAATAGTTAGACATCTATAACGAAATACGATTTAACACTAACCATATCATGTAAAAGTAACAGCGATACTCCTGCCATTGCCCACAAAATATCACGGCGGCGCGCAAACGTGTACTTCAGAGTCTGGGGCTTAGCACAACAAGCGTTCTGATTGGATCGATCCCCTCGATCCCCATATCATACTCTCAGCCAATGAACGTAGACCTTACGAGAGGTGCTACACTTCTGAATACGACACCTTCATGACAGGGAGACGACCAGTAAACGTATTTTTTTGCATTATTCGGTGCCTACCAGTCTACCACATGTGTTTCGTAGTTGTTGGACCAAGCAGCAAGGCGTTTAATACTAGGTAAAGAGTACGTATATGTTCTTTGATATTATGTGGCTCTTTCTTGTACTTCTAGTCCTCAAGACAAGGCTTCCTAGGTACTGATGTCAACACGGCATTTTGAACATTTTCTCCCGTCTGTAATATACTCGTCTATTCTGTCTTCATGGACAAACCTTGTCAGCAACATTACTGATCAACTACTGATGAATTCACTAATACCGCAGAAATCACCTCAACCCAACTCGATCAAAGGCAAAGCTGTCGAAAAGAAAAGCATGCACTTATCATGCATCAGTTTCGCAAAGCCTGACGGGATGATGCAATAATTGCCAATTCGCGACATCGACAAAATAAAAATAACAAAAGGTCCGCTATGCGTACATGTATCTGCGCAAACCCACCACTGTGAGAATCATGTCAAGATCTTGTGTGATCTTGGAAAATCTTGTAAGATCTTAAGAAAAATCTTATAAGATTTTAGCGATATCTTATAAGATAATTAAAGAGAAAATACACGTTCTCTGACCTTAATAATTTTTTATCATGACTCATCATGACTCACAAAAACTGTGGTAGATCACACTCACAAGTTTACTATAAGTCACGTTAAAAATACTTAACCAGTTTATCAGCAATATCCCCTGTCTCCGAAATGTTTTTGTGCAAAACTTTGTCGGAAATATAGAATTTAACGGCTAACTGCTGGAAGATATATCCAAATGGCCAATAATACGGCTACCGCGGATCTAAATACCCCTGAATCGTCTGTAGGTTTGTGCCATGTATGTAGGTACGGAGAAAAGGCTATTTGAACCAAGGGAGCACGTTAAAATGTGATAGTTCTCGTAAATAAACTAAACTTTACTTACCTAAAGTTGTTGACGTTTTGTGCGAGTCGCCGAATTCGATAAAACCGCTGACGATATGAGCCCCCGACGAGCGAGCCGAATACTTTCCGAAGTACGCGAGGGCGGAGCGGGAAGGGAAAAGAGAAGGGGAGTGCAACTACGAGATTTCTTTCGACAATGCTCGTAGCACGTTGCTATGCACATAGAATGTTGCTATGCACAAAGAGTGTTGCTATTCACAACAATTATATACGAATACCGAGACAACAGATCTTCGTGATATTCACAGCAGGACGTAAGTTGTTTTCGTTGAATGATTTATCAATTTGGACTCTGATGAGAAAACCGTTGGCTTTCATGAATAAGTTACAAGTCATTTTGAATTTTTATTGTCAGAATCGCGCCATCGCGGGTTTGTTTGTCGACGCTCCAGGATATGATCTCAATACTGAAGAAGCCCACAACATATACAAAAGGAGTTAGATTGCAAGGTCAACCAACTGAATCGTTCAACTTTTGGGAAGTTTTTGTTTCATTTATTTCCTTCGCCGGTGAGTTCGTGCGAGAAGAAGAGGAGACGAGTTTGTGGAACGATCGACCAGTACGAGTACTGATCCTTTTGTGTTAAAACTATTCATTATTTCTAATAAAATTCTTACAAGAACTTTAATAGGGTAGTTAGTAGTTACTTAACGAGTCGTAGAATATGATAATTTTAGTGTATTTGGCTCGATCTTGTATCTTCTGCTACGAGAAAGGTTGCTACGAGCATACGGAGAAAAGCTATTTCTAAATGAACCATTTTATTGGCTGAAAGCCATCACGTGCTCGGTAGTTGCACTCCCCTTCTCTTTTCCCTTCCCGCTCCGCCATCGCGTACTTCGGAAAGTATTCGGCTCGCTCGTCGGGGGCTCATATCGTCAGCGGTTTTATCGAACTCGGCGACTCGCACAAAACGTCGACAACTTTAGGTAAGTAACTATCACATTTTAACGTGCTCCCTTGTTTGAACTGACATGAGCGCAAATATCAAATTGCATTATTTACGATATTTACTTGGCCTACGGTCAAACGCAGTCATATTTAAAGTAAATCAATCGTCTGAAGGTTTGTGCCATTTGGGAAACTTGCACGGTTAGATAGAGCGTTAAATTCTGTACAACATATGTGAATTAGAACAAATCGTATAGAATAGCAACGGAGAAAAATATATCAGTTGAACTGAGATGAGCGCAAGTATCAAATTGCATTATACGGCTATTTACTTGGCGTACGGTCGAACGCGGTCATATTTAAAGTAAATCAATCGTCTGTAGGTTTGTGCCATTTGGGAAACTTGTACGGTTAGATAGAGCGTTAAATTCTGTACAACATATGTGAATTAGAGAACATGGTATAGAATAACAATGGAGAAAAGGCTATTAAATAATAATAATAATAATAATCTTTATTTCCATCACACCATTATTGGTACATAGGATACTAATACAAATGTTAATACAAAAAAAAGTTATTCACCTAATAAACTAATTACCTACAGTAGAGTCATTGAAAATCTTGGTTAAACTATATACATATTTGGCTGTACATTCTGTTATGCATTCATCATGCATAGCCATACAATAAAGAAATAGATCGTTTTTACTCAACAATTTAAAGCTACTATTAATATTTGATATCTCGTTTATGAAATTTTCTCGAAGATTTACTAATTTATCATTATTACAATTTGAGAAATAATGATATTCGTCACCTACATCCTTTGGCTTACAAATGGGACATAATGGTAAATTGTATGCGATATTTGTATAGCGCCCAACTTCACTTGGAAACTTATGTGCGGATACCCTAAACCTTGTAACCGCTTGACGATGCTTTACATTTTTGACTCGAGATAAATAACTTTCAAATTCCAAATGTGGTTTCACAAGGTTTAAGATACGCAATTTACTACATTGTTGAGTCTGATCTTTCCATATAGTATTATATCTTTTACATAATTCATTTTTGATATATTTAGATAGATTATTAATATGATTTTTATATCGAATAGCATTATTACACTATTTACTTGGCGTACGGTCGAACGCGGTCATATTTAAAGTAAATCAATCGTCTGTAGGTTTGTGCCATTTGGGAAACTTGTACGATTAGATAGAGCGTTAAATTCTGTACAACATATGTGAATTAGAACAAATCGTATAGAATAGCAACGGAGAAAAATCTATTTGAACTGAAATGAGCGCAAATATCAAATTGAATTATTATGCTATCACTTGGCGTACGGTCAGACGCAATCATTTGAAAGTATCCCTGAATCATACTACTCCAATCATACAACATTGCAATTGACTTTCTTCGAAAATAATGTTGTTCTTCGTCTCGCTCCTTAGTTCATACAACACGGCGAGGAAATATAAACAGTCACACTACTGCACATATTACAGGTCAGCGGTTACACCAAAAAGTTAACCCACACCGGAACACACACACACACAATACGATAGCAATATATCTGCGCGTTGCGCAGATACAAAAACGGAGCCGAAATTTAGACTCGGTCTACCACAGTAGCCCGAGTAATAAACCTATTTTCTTGTATAACTAGGTCTTCAATGGTGGGATATAAAGATCTGAAATCTGTAATCTTTTATGTTTTCTATGATGTTTTATAATCTTCAGAATTCTTTAAAATCTCACTCCAAAACGCAGGAAATGGCATATCAGAGACTCTAGATTTCAAAATATTCCGGGGAAGCATGCCCCCGGATCCCCCATAATGTTTGGCGCTACTTCGGCGCTCGCATTCGTGTCGCCTTTGAGAGAACCCCTTGTTTGTTGTAATATTATATATTGCTATTTGAGTTATTTTAAAACAAAAAATGTGATCATTTATCAAAATATAGTAATGTCTTTTTCCCATTTTTTCCTTTTTTTTTGGGGGGGGGGAGCCAAAGCTAATCTGGCCACCCCAGCCTGAAACTTGCCACCACGCCCCTGACTATTACCCAGTTCAACTCGGTAATAGAACACTGTTACCCGATTTAACCCAGTTCAACTCGGTAATAGAACACTGTTACCCGATTTAACCCAGTTCAACTCAGTTCAACTCGGTAATAGAACACTGTTACCCGATTCAACTCAGTTCAACTCGGTAATAGAACACTGTTACCCGATTTAACCCAGTTCAACTCAGTTCAACTCGGTAATAGAACACTGTTACCCGATTCAACTCAGTTCAACTCGGTAATAGAACACTATTACCGAATTCAACCCAGTTCAACTCGGTAATAGAACACTGTTACCCGATTCAACTCAGTTCAACTCGGTAATAGAACACTGTTACCCGATTTAACCCAGTTCAACTCAGTTCAACTCGGTAATAGAACACTGTTACCCGATTCAACTCAGTTCAACTCGGTAATAGAACACTATTACCGAATTCAACCCAGTTCAACTCGGTAATAGAACACTGTTACCCAATTCAACTCAGTTCAACTCGGTAATAGAACACTGTTACCCGATTTAACCCAGTTCAACTCAGTTCAACTCGGTAATAGAACACTGTTACCCGATTCAACTCAGTTCAACTCGGTAATAGAACACTATTACCGAATTCAACCCAGTTCAACTCGGTAATAGAACACTGTTACCCAATTCAACCCAGTTCAACTCGGTAATAGAACACTGTTACCCGATTCAACCCAGTTCAACTAGTTCAACTCGGTAATAGAACACTGTTACCCGATTCAACTCAGTTCAACTCGGTAATAGAACACTATTACCGAATTCATCCCAGTTCAACTCGGTAATAGAACACTGTTACCCAATTCAACCCAGTTCAACTCGGTAATAGAACACTGTTACCCAATTCAACCCAGTTCAACTCGGTAATAGAACACTGTTACCCGATTCAACTCAGTTCAACTCGGTAATAGAACACTATTACCCAATTCAACCCAGTTCAACTCAGTTCAACTCGGTAATAGAACACTATTACCCAATTCAACCCAGTTCAACCCAGTTCAACCCAGTTCAACTCGGTAATAGAACACTATTACCCAATTCAACCCAGTTCAACTCGGTAATAGAACACTATTACCCAATTCAACACAGTTCAACTCAGTTCAACCCGGTAATAGAACACTATTACCCAATTCAACCCAGTTCAACTCAGTTCAACTCAGTAATAGAACACTATTACCCAATTCAACTCGGTAATAGTACACTATTACCCAATTCAACCCAGTTCAACTCAGTTCAACTCAGTAATAGAACACTATTACCCAATTCAACTCGGTAATAGAACACTATATCCCAATTCAACCCAGTTCAACTCAGTTCAACTCGGTAATAGAACACTATTACCCAATTCAACTCGGTAATAGAACACTATTACCCAATTCAACTCGGTAATAGAACACTATTACCCAATTCAACTCGGTAATAGAACACTATTACTCAATTCAACTCGGTAATAGAACACTATATCCCCAACCCAGTTCAACTCAGTTCAACGTGGTAATAGAACACTATTACCCAATTCAACTCGGTAATAGAACACTATTACCCAATTCAACTCGGTAATAGAACACTATTACCCAATTCAACCCAGTTCAACTCAGTTCAACTCGGTAATAGAACACTATTATCCGATTCAACTCGGTAATAGAACACTATTATCCGATTCAACTCGGTAATAGAACACTATTACCCGATTCAACTCGGTAATAGAACACTATTACCCGATTCAACTCGGTAATAGAACACTGTTACCCAATTCAACCCAGTTCAACTCAGTTCAACTCGGTAATAGAACACTATTACCCGATTCAACTCGGTAATAGAACACTATTACCCAATTCAACTCGGTAATAGAACACTATTTCCCAATCCAACTCGGTAATAGAACACTATTACCCGATTCAACTCGGTAATAGAACACTGTTACCCAATTCAACCCAGTTCAACTCGGTAATAGAACACTATTACCCAATTCAACCCAGTTCAACTCAATTCAACTCGGTAATAGAACACTATTACCCAATTCAACCAAGTTCAACTCAGTAATAGAACACTGTTACCCAAATCAACCCAGTTCAACTCGGTAATAGAACACTGTTACCCAATTCAACCCAGTTCAACTCAGTTCAACTCGGTAATAGAACATTGTTACCCAATTCAACCCAGTTCAACTCAGTTCAACTCGGTAATAGAACACTGTTACCCAATTCAACTCGGTAATAGAACACTATTACGCAATTCAACCAGTTCAACTCAGTTCAACCCGGTAATAGAACACTATTACCCAATTCAACCAGTTCAACTCAGTTCAACTCGGTAATAGAACACTATTACCCAATTCAACCAGTTCAACTCAGTTCAACCCGGTAATAGAACACTATTACCCAATTCAACCCAGTTCAACTCAGTTCAACTCGGTAATAGAACACTATTATCCGATTCAACTCGGTAATAGAACACTATTATCCGATTCAACTCGGTAATAGAACACTATTACCCGATTCAACTCGGTAATAGAACACTATTACCCGATTCAACTCGGTAATAGAACACTGTTACCCAATTCAACCCAGTTCAACTCAGTTCAACTCGGTAATAGAACACTATTACCCGATTCAACTCGGTAATAGAACACTATTACCCGATTCAACTCGGTAATAGAACACTATTTCCCAATCCAACTCGGTAATAGAACACTATTACCCGATTCAACTCGGTAATAGAACACTGTTACCCAATTCAACCCAGTTCAACTCGGTAATAGAACACTATTACCCAATTCAACCCAGTTCAACTCAATTCAACTCGGTAATAGAACACTATTACCCAATTCAACCAGTTCAACTCGGTAATAGAACACTATTACCCAATTCAACCCAGTTCAACTCGGTAATAGAACACTATTACCCAATTCAACCCAGTTCAACTCAGTTCAACTCGGTAATAGAACACTGTTACCCAATTCAACCCAGTTCAACTCAGTTCAACTCGGTAATAGAACACTATTACCCAATTCAACTCGGTAATAGAACACTATTACGCAATTCAACCAGTTCAACTCAGTTCAACCCGGTAATAGAACACTATTACCCAATTCAACCCAGTTCAACTCAGTTCAACTCGGTAATAGAACACTATTACCCAATTCAACCAGTTCAACTCAGTTCAACCCGGTAATAGAACACTATTACCCAATTCAACCCAGTTCAACTCGGTAATAGAACACTATTACCCAATTCAACCCTCGGTAATAGAACACTATTACCCAATTCAACCCAGTTCAACTCAGTTCAACCCGGTAATAGAACACTATTACCCAATTCAACCCAGTTCAACTCGGTAATAGAACACTATTACCCAATTCAACCCTCGGTAATAGAACACTATTACCCAATTCAACCCAGTTCAACTCAGTTCAACCCGGTAATAGAACACTATTACCCAATCCAACCCAGTTCAACTCAGTTCAACCCGGTAATAGAACACTATTACCCAATTCAACCCAGTTCAACTCAGTTCAACTCAGTAATAGAACACTATTACCCAATTCAACTCGGTAATAGAACACTATATCCCAATTCAACCCAGTTCAACTCAGTTCAACTCGGTAATAGAACACTATTACCCAATTCAACTCGGTAATAGAACACTATTACCCAATTCAACCAGTTCAACTCAGTTCAACTCGGTAATAGAACACTATTACCCAATTCAACTCGGTAATAGAACACTACTACCCAATTCAACCCAGTTCAACTCAGTTCAACCCGGTAATAGAACACTATTACCCAATTCAACTCGGTAATAGAACACTATTACCCAATTCAACTCGGTAATAGAACACTATTACCCAATTCAACTCGGTAATAGAACACTATTACCCAATTCAACTCGGTAATAGAACACTATTTCCCGGTAATAGTAACTATTCCCAATTCAACTCGAATAGAACAACTCACAATCCAATAATAATAGAACACTATTACCCGATTCAACCTGGTAATAGAACATATTACCCAATTCAACATGGTAATAGAACACTGACTGTTACCCCATTCAACGTATATCGCATACATCCCGACGTTCGAGGGATTTATCTCTTGCATAATATATATAATATTAATATATATAATATTAATATATATAATATTAATATATATATAATTATATATATATATATATAATTATATATATTAATATTATATATATTACTATTTTGTATATATATATATATATATATATATATATATATATATATATATATATATATATATATATATATATATAATAGTTCCTCGCTTTTTTCTCCTAGAACCCTGGCAACCCAATCGATTAAGCATCCAGCATAAATACGTATATAGGATTGCATGCTAATCTACTGTATTAAAATACTTTAATTAACTTGACATTTTTCACACTATCACCTACTGAGATGAACTACATGCGTGCGCAACAATACTTAGTAAGCCAGCGCCTAAATCATCCCTGCCACGTTGTTTGCATCAGATGAATCAATCTGTGCGGAGATCGCGGACATGATAATGTTATTGCAAAGACTAGCCAAACTAGTTACTACGATTATTGGTAATCTATAAGCAGACCTATATTATATAATGGACTATGGTTGCATGGTATGGCTAGACCAGGAGCGCCGGAGACACGGGGGCAGCTCCCCCCCCCCCCTGCCCTAATAGCGCGGGGGCAGCACGGGGGCAACCAATTGCCCTTTCTCGTAAGACTAATGTTTTCTAAAGGAATTGCCATTTGTATTATTGTATCAAATTACTTTTGTATTAATACCTCAAATGTCGCACAAGCTAACTTATTACTGCAGACCACGCAGAGGCACCAACCTTCGTTCTCAGGGCGTTTTTGAAATTTGGAAGGTGAGAAAAAGCCCTGGCATCGGCTAGTCACAGCACCCAAAAATACTGGGTGTAATAAATTAGCAATTAAGTTTAGTATGCAAAACCATTCTGAGTAATGGCAGCCAATGGCGGTCCTATTTGTCCCATTGGTGGTCCCTTTGAAGCTATTTGATCATAACTGGTACAAAACTATGCATAAATATGTTTCACGAGGAATGTTTAAGAAAAGCAATCAACCAATGAAAATGCCGAATTTTATTTGATGCTATAGAGCAAGAATGGCGAACATTATTTACCACTTGCAAAAATTAATCCTGAGAAAAAATGCCCTTTTTAGATGGCTTTCCCCCGCCGCCTTAAGCAGCTTCCGGCGCCCTTGGGCTAGACTGCTCAAAGAAAATGTCAAAGAAACTTGAGCGCCTTCAGAATCAGGCCACCATGCGCTCGATACTTAAGGCTAAGAGACAAACCTGCACCCAGACCATGCGTAATAAACTAGGATTGCTCTCTTTGTCCAATCGCAGGCGGTTCCTTCGCTTTTTACTAGTATTTGAAATTGTAAATAGGTTACAATGTCCAGAACAATTAATAGACTATTTGCAACTTCGTTCAAATATGCATAGCAGGAGTCTCCGTGACAATACTCTGTTACACCTCCCTAAAGTTAAGTCATCTATGGGCCAGTCCACTTTCCAGTATTCAGCAGCTGCAGACTGGAACAGTTTACCTATAGGTGTCTTAGGGAATCTAAGTCATTAGTTGCGTTTAAAGTGCCACTAACCCCCAAAAAATTTTTTCGCAAATCTAAAAGCCCTTATTGAGTGGATTAGTCCAGTGAGTAAATTATTGGTATTGGACATTTCTTTGGTCTTCTGTAGACCACCAAAGTTGCAAAAATTGGCATATGCATGTCCCATGGCGGAGAAGGAAAGGGAATGGGTATATTCCTGGTGTGACGTCAGACAAGCCAAACAAGGAACTCATTTGAGTTCTGTGTGCTGAATGCATAGAATTTTTACATTGAGTTAGTTGGGAAAATGAATTTTCAACCCAAAAAATTCTATGTATTCACCAGACAGAGCTCAAAGGAGTTCCTTGTTTGACTTGTCTGACGTAACACCAGGAATATACCCATTCCCTTTCCTACTCCGCCATGGGACATGCAGATGCAACTTTGGTCGTCTACAGAAGATCAACGAAACATCCAATACCAATAATTTATTAACTGGCCTAATGACCTAATCCACTCAATAAGGGCTCTTAGATTTGCGAGAAAAATTTTTTGGGGTTAGTGGCACTATAAGTCTAAGATATACAGCTATCTGAGCGACCTTGATCGCACTACGCATCGATGTTCATGTAATTAGATTAGCTTGTACCTTCGTTTTGAATTTTATAGTTATCTCATATTTTATCATGTAATGTAACCGATGATGATTTTTTAAGGGGTTTTTTTAAGGGGTTTTTCTATACATGATGTATTTAGTTTATAGCTGCACATGGGTTGATACCAGTTGGTACTCTTGTACCAGCTGATCCATTTCTTGCAGGGTAAATAAAGATTTAATAATAATAATAATAATATGGTACACGAGCGAGAAGAACTCGACAATTTCTTTATCAATTAACAAGTTTTGTAAATATCGATCTTTACTAAATTTAATTGTGCATGTGGACCACCCAAAAAAACAGATTGCATAAAATACCCTCAACACCATCCATACAGATAGAGAAGTCAGTCAGATTGCACAAAAAGTCTATTAAGACTGATCACGAGCCAATCCATGTATAGTAACACGTGTTATTCATGCTATATCTCGACCTATTCAGAAACAGAGACAATTTTTCATTCGTTTCCGCTTTCCATCCTCGCAGTATGACTGAGTCAGTGTTTTCGAAAATATATTTAACAGGAAACGTTTGAAAACTCGGACTTCGAAAACGGTCGTTCGTAAAAAGGGAAAGTTTTAAAGTGTCTATGAAATGACAAATTCGTTGGCATTTTTGTTGTTTTATTGTACAGAGGAGCATGGCAGGAGCACTCACTTAAAATTTCAAGAGAATCTGACGCGTAGTTTTCGCGCTATTAACTCTCAAAGTTTGCCATGGCTAGTCGTTCTTGGAGAAAAATTGGGCTTTCGGAAACAATGCTTATGACGTGCGCAGATGGACAACTATGCATAAGAACAATAGATTTCACTATTAATCAACCTCGTCCCCAGGGCATTTTGCCTCCACGTTGGGAGGTCGGCGAAAATGGCCCTGGCATCGGCTGGTCACGTGACACCCAGAATTTTGGGGTGTTTTGGCAAGAAAATTTATGCGGTCTTTGTGTTTCGTTTTTGTATAATACGTATACATGAATAATAAATAAGAAATATTTAACACTCTGCCGAATCACTCATGTGAACCTTTATCATAAATGCAACTGGCTAGCATTATTCATCGTGATACTCCCCACGATTATCCAGGATACATTTAAATGTCGGGAAGAAACATATATCTAATGTTGTTCTTGACTTTAACCAAAGCTATCGTTACAATTCCTTGGATGAACTTCGCAGAGTGGATTTATTGCAATTCATATTTTGATGAATAAATTACACTGTATCTGAATTAATCAAGTTTTTAAACCGGCCAATCCGATTATAGAATCGACCAGCCGATGCCAGGGCCATTTTCGCCGACCTCCCAACGTGGAGGCAAAATGCCCTGGCGACGAGGTTGACTATTAATGATCCATCTGCGTACGTCATAAGGCATTGTTACCAAGAAGCCCAAATTTCGCCAAAACAATTTTGAGAGTTGATAGCGCGAAAACTACGCATCAGATTCTCTTGAAATTTTCAGTGAGTGCTCCTGTCATGCTCCTCTGTACAATAAAACAACAAAAATGCCAACGAATTTTTCACTTCATAGATACTTTAAAAATGGTGTTGGTTTGATCAATTGTTGATAAGTGCATGATGGCTCAAATAGACGCGCGAGATATTTCTACATTTAAGGTGGCTCCACACAGTTTCGTGAAAAATGGAAAATACAAGTTTGAGAGTACAAAACACGTGCATAAACAATTCAGGAAAAGAATAAAACTAATGTTATGCATAGTTAAACAGTCTGACAATCAAAAAGTGTTACCAAATAAATAGCAACAGTTGTTGCTATGGCAACAATGACTTTTCAAAATGGCTGCCAATTACCCTTCAAACTAATTTAATTCGAAAAAAAATTTTTCATTAAAACTTTTCTTTAAGTATGAGTAATCAATAGGCCGATTTTAAAAAAATTCTGTTGAACGAAATTTTTTTATAAATGAACAAACATGATTTTAAAAAAATTTATTCGTTCTACAGAATTTTTTTAAAATCGGCCAATTGGTCATTCATACTTCAAGGAAAGTTTTAATGAAAAAAAAATTGGGGGTCACCAAAGTTTTTTTTGAATTAAATTAGTTTGAAGGGTAATTAGGAGCCATTTTGAAACGTCATTGTTGCCATAGCAACAACTGTTGCTATCTACTTGGTAACAGTTTTTGATTGTCAGACTGTTTAACTATGCATAACATTTAGTTTCATTCTTTTCCCGAATTGTTTAATCACGTGTTTTGGACTCTCAAACTTGTATTTTCCATTTTTCAAGAAACTGTATGGAGACACCTTAAAGAGAAATGCAACGAAACATTTTTTGTTGCTGAACTCTTTCATGGCGCCATCCGACTCTCAAGTATTATGTATTTTACTCTGGTTATAATGCCAGACGATCTTACTCGTCACAGGGGAAATTCACCGACGGGACGGGATAGCGCTAAACGGTTCTTTATACTTCCATGTACTTATTAGTCGAGTAGCCCTAAAATACTACATTTTTTTTAATATTTTAAGCATTTACGTTGTGTTTATCGATGTATAAAAGATATTATTATACAATACTGATACAATCTCAACTGTGATTGGCTAAAAATCTACAGATAATTCTTGATGTCTTGCCATGACGCGCTGGCCAGCGGTTTGAACAAAACAAACATGGCGGCCGTCCTTAGGAGTGAAGATCAGAAGCGGATTAATCCGGCGGATTTGGCACGTATTGTTGAGGCTAAAACCACCAAGAAAAAACAAGCGAGCTACACATACAGCTATTAGAGTTTAAAGCAGTGTTTGAAAGAGAAAATTGTATTTGAAAGCGAAAAAAGTTAGCGAACCTCGAACTGAAGACGGTATGAATATTTACTATTTTTACCTAACTTTGTAAAAAACTTTCGAAAGGCTTCTACATTTATAATTGTATAATAAAACAATTATTGAATTCGGTTGTCGCATGATATCAAGAATTATCAAGACCTCTGTTTGTGTTATCCGCCTCAGCCTTCGGCTTCTGCAGATAACACAAACCTCGGCCTTGATAATTCTTGATATCATGCTCCAACCTCGTTCCCAGGGCATTTTGCCTCCACGTTAGGAGGTCGGCGAAAATGGCCCTGGCATCGGCTGGTCGATTCTATAATCGGATTGGCCGGTTTAAAAACTTGATTAATTCAGATACAGTGTAATTTATTCATCAAAATATGAATTGCAATAAATCCCCTCTGCGAAGTTCATCCAAGGAATTGTAACGATAGCTTTGGTTAAAGTCAAGAACAACATTAGATATATGTTTCTTCCCGACATTTAAATGTATCCTGGATAATCGTGGGGAGTATCATGATGAATAATGCTAGCCAGTTGCATTTATGATAAAGGTTCACATGAGTGATTCGGTAGCCTGTGTACAGCCGCTCTCCCGTGAGAAGAAAATTTTGGGGAGAGAGCGTCTGTGAGTTCGAGGCGATAATCGTGTTCCAGGTCACGTGGATATTCCACGGATTCGTGGAACCATATCTGATTGGCCCTTACACAGTCTTATTGTATTACACAAGTTTTAATTGGCTGCTGATAGCATAAATTATAATTTGGTTGAACGAAGATTCAACGAACATACGAGCGAAGTAAACAACTGCCGTATCTCGTTCGATTCTTCAAATTATCTTCTGATTACACGTAATTTATGGCAGTCGCTGATACTGAAACCAAGCAACTTCAAATATTACAGATTCAGATTGATTGTATAACTGAAATAGTATTTCCAACGGACAATCTATCGTCGGTAAGACTACGATTTAAAAATACCTAATTTTCGACATTTATAGGAGTTGGTTGTTATTATTAATCATGGCACATCTGAATTGACAATTGTGATACTGCTATTAAAACATACAACGACATTTATGAATATGATACAGTCAGTCAATCGGACAGTGTGGACAAAACGCTATGTTTTTGAAGCCACACACATGAAATTGTACTTGACCGTGGTCGTGAAGTCTGACCTTTGGTTTATAGTAAATACGCTGTTCAAAGACTCTCGTTCTCGCACACACGTCTTTTTGATCAAATACAGTTTTTAATTTGTTAGTTTCTTCACGACATATAATAAAGAAACTTTGAAAGTATTATGAAGTTATTCAATAATTATTATAATTTACTTAAAATCCACGTGACCTGGAACACGATTATCGCCTCGAACTCATGAGGTTGAGCATGATCAACCTCGACCCCAGGGCATTTTGCCTCCACGTTGGGAGTCGGCGAAAATGGCCCTGGCATCGGCTGGTCACGTGACACCCAGAATTTTGGGGTGTTGTGGCAAGAAAATTTATGCGGTCTCTGTGTTTCGTTTTTGTATAATACGTATACATGAATAATAAATAAGAAATATTTAACGCTCTGCCGAATCACTAGCCTGTGTACAGCCGCTCTCCCGTGAGAAGAAAATTTTGGGGAGAGAGCGTCTGTCCAATAATTGTAGATTATACTTCGTGTATGTCAGATAAAAAGAAATTTTGATATTTTTTTTTATAAGTTAAAAGTTAAGGGATTTTGATTTTTGTTGAGATTTTGTAACTTAAATAAACATGTTGTTCATGTTGAACAGCGTAATGTGTAGATATGTTGCATGCATTTGTCAGTAAGGTGCTGGTAATAGAAAACTTCAAAAAATCTGAAGTAATTATTAGTTTGTTTATATTATGTTATGTATTAGTTTATTATAATTTGTTATATTTCTTAAATACTTTCAGAAACAAAAATAAAAATTGCAATAAAAATTGCCGTGAGGTAACATGGTCGTTTTCGTTTTTGGATGATAATTTTCGGCGTTGGTGTGTGGACGCCAATTTGTTAATTCGTTTACAGTTTAAAATTCATGGCATACATGTGGTTATCAGTTGTATTATATGAGAGTATGAGAACGCGTTGATTAAACTGGAACAGTTATCTTTTGGTTTACTTAGGCCGAATCATCCGTTACATCGCAACCACCAGAAGATGGGCTGATTGGAACACCAGAAGAACGAATGCGATATCTGCAGGAATCCATGGAAGAACTGAGAGTCGGAGCAGGCTGATGCAGAGGGAGGGGGGGGGGCAACTGGTGCAATTTGCCCCGGGGCCCCAGCTCGAGAGGGGCCCCCTAATTACATTACTAGTTTATGTTGTAGAGAATCGATAGACGGGGTAGCCAAGCGGCTGTAGTTGGGCGAGGGCCTCCCGACAACTTCAGAACAAATATGGTTTTTCTTTATATCACAGATGAAGACCAAATAAGGTTCACCAATTTGCTTAATTTAATCGAATAATCGAACGTAGACTATAGTCTTCCCTCGGCCCAGGCTCTTTGGTGTTGAAAACGATAAAGCATTACCGTCACAGAATAAGACAACCAGAAGTTCGACTCGAGTGAAAGCTTGTCCGCATTTCTTCAATGCGCATGCACGATATTTTACGCCATCCGACGCGATCCTACCATAGATAATGGAAAGGGAACTGGATAGGAAACTTCAAACGAGGTTAAAGAACTGGACACGTTGTTTGCACAACTTGCTATGGTAATTAAACACTTAAAAGCAGCTAATGCACCTATTGCTGAAATTAAACAAAAGTGTAATATCACTTAAGTTCAGCAGTGTCTGATTTTAGCCATGTGGGACCACCCGTTAGGTGCATTGCCCACTTATAAGCGTAGAATTACCATAGCA
Organism: Corallium rubrum; assembly: GCA_964035015.1. Lineage (NCBI taxonomy): Eukaryota > Metazoa > Cnidaria > Anthozoa > Scleralcyonacea > Coralliidae > Corallium > Corallium rubrum. The sequence goes on from OZ036015.1 coordinate 5,261,553, forward strand.
AGTTGTGCAAACATCGTTTCCGGTTTCGTAAGTTTCCTATCCAGTTCCCCTTCATTATCTATGATCGCAACAACAATCATGCTTCATGCATCACTATTATTAGCTCACGTTCTGATTGGTTCTCTTAAACAAACATATTCGGTGGGCGGAACTCAAAAACATGGTTCTTGGGCGGGCGGTATTTCGCGTTGCCCGCCTACCGCCGGGGCAGGCTAGCGTCACTCAGGCTATGTGCACACGGTAACGTCTCCGAGCGTTTTCGTATTGTTTACTGTTCTCAAGGGAATCGAGAACAATCAGTTCATTACTTTACTTTAAACAATACGAAAACGCTCTGAAACGTTACCGCGTGCACATGGTCTCAGTGGCGTAGCCAAGGTCTTGAGTTGGGGGCGCGGACCTCGATCTCCTAGGGGGAGATCTGAGTTTAGGGCGCGGGAGGGGGGGGAAGAACCTCGATCTCCTAGGGGGTCCGGGGTCACGCACCCCGGAAAATTTTGGATTTCTAGGGTCTCTGAAATACTATTTCCTGCATTTTGTATAAATTACATAATTTTGTTGAAATTAAACCAGAACATAGAATGAAACACGTCAGAATATTTTTAGATTTTCTTTTAATTAAACAGTCTGACAATCAAAAGCTGTTACCAAATAAATACTAACAGTTGTTGCTATGGCAACAATGACGTTTCAAAATGGCTGCCAATTACCGTTCAAACTAATTTAATTCGAAAAAAACTTTGGTGACCCACAATTTTTTTTTCACTAAAACTTTTCGTGAAGTATGAGTAATCAATAGGTCGATTTTAAAAAAATTCTGTAGAACGAGTAATTTTTTTCCTCGGAAAAATCAAGTTAATTTTTAAAAAAATTCGATCTACAGAATTTTTTTTAAATTGGCCTATTGATTACTCATACTTCAAGGAAAGTTTTGGGGGTCACCAAAGTTTTTTCCGAATTAAATTAGTTTGAAGGGTAATTGCAACCTCGTCCCCAGGGCATTTTTCCTCCACGTTGGGAGTCGGCGAAAATGGCCCTGGCATCGGCTGGTCACGTGACACCCAGAATTTTGGGGTGTTGTGGCAAGAAAATTTATGCGGTCTTTGTGTTTCGTTTTTGTATAATACGTATACATGAATAATAAATAAGAAATATTTAACGCTCTGCCGAATCACTCATGTGAACCTTTATCATAAATGCAACTGGCTAGCATTATTCATCATGATACTCCCCACGATTATCCAGGATACATTTAAATGTCGGGAAGAAACATATATCTAATGTTGTTCTTGACTTTAACCAAAGCTATCGTTACAATTCCTTGGATGAACTTCGCAGAGGGGATTTATTGCAATTCATATTTTGATGAATAAATTACACTGTATCTGAATTAATCAAGTTTTTAAACCGACCAATCCGATTATAGAATCGACCAGCCGATGCCAGGGCCATTTTCGCCGACCTCCTAACGTGGAGGCAAAATGCCCTGGGAACGAGGTTGGGGTAATTGGCATTTTGAAACGTCATTGTTGCCATAGCAACAACTGTTACTATTTATTTGGCAGCAGTTTTTGATTGTTAGACTGTTTAACTATGCATAACATTTAGTTTTATTCTTTACCCGAATTGTTTAATCACGTGTTTTGGACTGTCAAACTTATATTTTCCATTTTTCAAGAAACTCTATGGAGCCACCTTAAGTAATAATAATTAAGAGTTATTAAAAGTTGTATATGTAATATTTAAAACATGAGCAGCAGTGTTTTATCAGATTTAAAACACAAAACACGAGGCGATAGCCGAGTGTTTCAGATCTGATAAAACACGTACTGCGAATGTTTTAAATAGCTTCAAAAACGACCCATTTGGTAAGTTCATTGGCGTAATAAGTTTGAAAAACAACGTCGTCTAAGCCGAGAAAATCAAAGCTAAAGTTGAGGTTTCTTTGTCAGATATAAAACCACGGAGATGGTATTGATTTCCTTTGTGTTTTCCTCATTTCGAGCGAAGGTCCTTCGTCAGAGAGAAACGAAGGCCCTTCGTCAGAGAGAAACGAAGGTCTTTCGTCAAAGAGAAACGAAGGTCCTTCGTCAGAGAGAAACGAAGGTCCTTCGTCAGAGAGAAACGAAGGTCCTTCGTCAGAGAGAAACGAAGGTCCTTCGTCAGAGAGAAACGAAGGTCCTTCGTCAGAGAGAAACGAAGGGCCTTCGTCAGAGAGAAACGAAGGGCCTTCGTCAGAGAGAAACGAAGGGCCTTCGTCAGAGAGAAACGAAGGGCCTTCGTCAGAGAGAAACGAAGGGCCTTCGTCAGAGAGAAACGATGGGCCTTCGTCAGAGAGAAACGCAGGGCCTTCGTCAGAGAGAAACGAAGGGCCTTCGTCAGAGAGAAACGAAGGGCCTTCGTCAGAGAGAAACGAAAGGCCTTCGTCAGAGAGAAACGAAGGGCCTTCGTCAGAGAGAAACGAAGGGCCTTCGTCAGAGAGAAACGAAGGGTCTTCGTCAGAGAGAAACGAAGGTCCTTCGTCAGAGAGAAACGAAGGCCCTTCGTCAGAGAGAAACGAAGGCCCTTCGTCAGAGAGAAACGAAGGCCCTTCGTCAGAGAGAAACGAAGGCCCTTCGTCAGAGAGAAACGAAGGCCCTTCGTCAGAGAGAAACGAAGGCCCTTCGTCAGAGAGAAACGAAGGCCCTTCGTCAGAGAGAAACGAAGGCCCTTCGTCAGAGAGAAACGAAGGGCCTTCGCTCGAAACGTTCAATAATTTCAGCGTACTCAAACCTTACTGTATTTCGATTTGTATTTCAATACTGCCTACGCAGCACAGTACATTTATTTGACTTTAGACAAGCCTGATGTAAACATCTAATTATATTGGCTTAATATTGTGTTGACTTGAGAATCAAATTTGAACACGCATACCTTTAGAAATCCAGGCCGTGCGTTGTTCTACCAATTGAGGAATTGTTGGATAGAGTTGATGATGGAAGTATCGAATTAGTATTCTTGAAGTCCAATTTCAACGCACAAGTTCTGCTAACGTCAAAGTTGTTATTGATGCGGTTGTCTGGTTTGTCAAGAGCCCCCCCACTTGACAAATTTTAAGAATTCTCCCAGGCCGTCCATAAATGGCCTCACGGTCCACAAATGGTTAATGGTCCCACGTGGTCCACAAATGGTCTCATGGACCACAAATGGTCTCACGTGGTCCACAAATGGTCTCATGGTCCACAAATAGTCTCACGGTCCATAAATGGTCTCATGGTCCACAAATAGTCCCACGGTCCACAAATGGTCTCACACCCCACAAATGATCTCACGGTCCACAAATGATCTCACGGTCCACAAATGAGCTCACCGTCCACAAATGATCTCACGGTCGATAAAGGATCTCATGGTCCACAAATGGTCTCACGCTTCACAAATGGTCTCAGTCCATAAATGGTCTCATGGTCCACAAATGGTCACAAAGTTCACATATGGTGACACAGTCCACAATTGGTCTCATGGTCCACAAATGGTCTAACGCTCCACATATGGTCTCACGCGGTTCACAAATGGTCTCACGCGGTCCACAAATGGCCTCACGCGGTCCACAAATGGTCTCACGCGGTCCACAAATGGTCTCACGGTCCACAAATAGTCCCACGATCCAAAAGTGGCCCCACAATCTGCAAATAGTCCCACATAACATTTTTTCTTACATTATAAACGAATCTCGAGAGACTTACCGTTCTGTTCT
>OZ036015.1:5270285-5315285 GCA_964035015.1 Corallium rubrum
CAGAAGTGAATTAATCGGCCGGATTTGGCAAGTTTTGTTGACACCAAAACCAAAAAGAAAAACCAAGCGAGCTACACATACAGATGTTAGAGTTTAAAGCAATATTTGAAAGAGAAAATTGTATTTGAAAGAGAAAAAAGTAAGCGAACCTCAAACTGATGATGGTATGATATGATTCACTATTTTATCTTACTTTCAACTTTGTATAAAACTCCTTAAAGGCTTCTACATTTATAATTGTATAATAAAACTATTATTGAATTCGGTTGTCGCATGATAGCTTGTGTTATCAAGCCTCAGTTTGTATTATCCGCCTCAGCCATCGACTTCGGCAGATAACACTTACCTCGGCGTTGATAACACAAGCTATCATGCTCAACCTCATCCAATAATTGTATATTATTTGCAAATCTTGTAAATCTCAATATCTAAAGAAAACTGCAAAGTGCAAACGCCAAGTTTTATAACATCAAAAGTTCTTTGAAAGAAGAGTCTCTCCCGAACTTATGTTTCGCTGCATAAGTCCTTTAAATCATCTGGTGTTAGACTGAGTAAAACAACAAAGGAACAATTTTTGACCAGCTCAGGCAGGAATGAGTTAATCACTTGTTAACTCATTGCTGCCTGGCGTGTCTGAGGGTTCTCTCTTTGATGAGTAAAATCATCTGGTGTTAGACAGAGTAAAACAATAAATAAAGGGACCATATTTTTGACCAGCTCAGGCAGGAATGGATTAATCACTTGTTAACTCATTGCTGTCTAGGATGTCTGAGGGTTCTCTCTTTGATGAGTAAAATCATCTGGTGTTAGACAGAGTAAAACAATAAAGGAACCATTTTTGGCCAGCTCAGGCAGGAATGGGTTAATCACTTGTTAACTCATTGCAGCCTAGGATGTCTGAGGGTTCTCTCTTTGATGAGTAAAATCATCTGGTGTTAGACACAGTAAAACAATAAAGGAACCATTTTTGGCCAGCTCAGGCAGGAATGGGTTAATCATTTGTTAACTCATCGCAGCCTAGGATGTCTGAGGGTTCTCTCTTTGATGAGTAAAATCATCTGGTGTTGGACAGAGTAAAACAATAAAGGGACAATTTTTGGTCAGCTCAGACATGCAGGAATGGGTTAATCACTTGTTAACTCATTGCTGTCTAGGATGTCTGAGGGTTCTCTCTTTGATGAGTAAAATCATCTGGTGTTAGACAGAGTAAAACAATAAAGGAACCATTTTTGGCCAGCTCAGGCAGGAATGGGTTAATCACTTGTTAACTCATTGCAGCCTAGGATGTCTGAGGGTTCTCTCTTTGATGAGTAAAATCATCTGGTGTTAGACACAGTAAAACAATAAAGGAACCATTTTTGGCCAGCTCAGGCAGGAATGGGTTAATCATTTGTTAACTCATCGCAGCCTAGGATGTCTGAGGGTTCTCTCTTTGATGAGTAAAATCATCTGGTGTTGGACAGAGTAAAACAATAAAGGGACAATTTTTGGTCAGCTCAGACATGCAGGAATGGGTTAATCACTTGTTAACTCATTGCTGTCTAGGATGTCTGAGGGTTCTCTCTTTGATGAGTAAAATCATCTGGTGTTAGACAGAGTAAAACAATAAAGGGACAATTTTTGACCAGCTCAGACAGGAATGGGTTAATCACTTGTTAACTCATTGCTGTCAAGGATGTCTGAGGGTTCTCTCTTTGATGAGTAAAATCATCTGGTGTTAGACAGAGTAAAACAATAAAGGGACAATTTTTGACCAGCTCAGACAGGAATGGGTTAATCACTTGTTAACTCATTGCAGCCTAGGGTGTCTGAGGGTTCTCTCTTTGATGAGTAAAATCATCTAGTGTTAGCCAGAGTAAAACAATAAAGGAACCATTTTTGGAAAGCTCAGGCAGGAATGAGTTAGTATGGTGAATATATATATATATATATATATATATATATATATATATATATATGTATATACATATTCATCAGTGTAGCTTGGAACAATCTACATGTGTTTCACCAATTATATATATATATATATATATATATATATATATATATATATATATATATATATATATATATATGTGTGTGTAAAAGAGTTAGAATGTTTTCGTCACTACTCTGAGTTTCACGCGTAGTGCGATCTTCAGGCAACTGACAGTTCGGCTTCAACTACCAGGTGATCTGACCGTGAGGGAAAGGCCTGGAACTAGCAACCTAATAGAAATCCATTTTGCTGTATTGAATAACTTATTTCTTTCATTTTCCTTTATCAAACTGGTTGAAACTTTGTATTTATGTTCAGTGTTGAAAATGATAAGTCTATGCTAAATTTGGGAACAAAATAAAGTATATTTCACGAGATATTAAATAGTTTAATTCGAAAAATGGATTTCTATTTGACAACTAGTCCCAGTCCTTTTCCGTGTTTTCAGATCACCTGGTAGTTGTTAATATACTTGGCGAGTTAAAAATAGTTCCGATGACGTTGTTATCTGTTGATCGTTTGTTGACGTTCTTTAATCGGTGATTGATTGTGTGACGACACTTTGCGAAAACTTCCGATCTTTTATTTAAGAGAGTATTCTTGTCTGCCTTCATAATCATTACTTTTTCCTCCAGGCAAAGGTTACATCTTCGAGAACCATTTCGGTAAGCCGCGGCGCGTCTGACAATTGACCATTTTATATCAAAACCGCGTTTTTTTCTCTTTAAGTCCCAAACGTGCTTTGAAAGTTCCGTCTCGTTTGCGTGCTTTTCGTTGCGGAATGATTTTATATGGTTGCGATAACGTTGCTTGAAATCGTTGGCTGTCATACCGATGTATTTCTTGATTTCTCCATCGTTATGCGTGGTTACTTCGGCTTGATAAATTATGCTTTTCGCTAAACAGTTTCCTGGGATTGGGCATTGGTGGCTGTCACGTTGTTGACAGTTGCATGGACAACTGACTGGAGGAAAAATTAATGATTATGAAGGCCGACAAGAATACTCTTTTAAATAAAAGATCGGAAATTTTCGCAAAGTGTCGTCACACAATCAATCACCGATTAAAGAACGTCAACAAACAATCAACAGATAACAACGTCATCAGAACTATTTTTAACTCGCCGAGTATATTAACGACTAGTTGAAGCCGAACTGTCAGTTGCCTGAAGATCGCACTACGCGTGCGTGAAACTCAGGGTAATGACGAAAACATTCTAACTGTTTTACATATATAATACGCTCTACCTCTAATGGGATCGAGCACTCTTGGACCATCCGCCAGTTTTGTAACATCCATGTTTAGTATATATATATATATATATATATATATATATATATATATATATATATATATATATATATAAATAATATTGGGCATTTCACTCGATTACATAGCATGTTCTAAGGATTTAGGGTGAAGGAAAATTCGAGTGTAGAATATATACATTTAAATGTATATATTCTACACTCGAATTTTCCTTCACCCTAAATCCTTAGAACATATATATATTATAGTTCGTTTACTTACGTCCTGCGCTTTCTTAGTTTTTGAACCGCCCCACGAGAAAATAGCTAAAAAATAGAAATGAAATGTTTTATTGACAATAGTAATAACAACAACAGCAGTAGCAACAACAGTAACAGCAGCAGTAGCGGCAAGAGCAGTAGCAGCAGCAACAACAACAACAACAACAACAACAACAACAACAACAACAACAACAACAACAACAACAACAATAACAACAACAACAACAACAACAACAACAACAACAACAGGAGTAGCAGCAAGAACAACAGTAACAGCAGCGACAACAGCAACAATAGCAGAAGCAAAAACTACAACAACAACAACAACAACAACAGTAACAGCAGCAGCAAATAACAGGAACAGCAAATAACAGGAACAGCAGCAGCAACAGCAACAGTAGCAACAACATCAACAACAACAACAGCAGCAGCAGCAACAAAAACAGCAGCAACAACAGCAGCAACAACAACAACAACAACAACAACAACAACAACAACAACAACAACAGCAGAAGCAACAACGACAACAACAGCAGAAGCAACAACGACAACAGAAGCAGCAATAACAGCAGCAGCAATAGCAGCAGCAACAGCAGCAACAACAGCAGTAGCAACAACAATAACAGTAACCCACAACAACAAAAACAACAACAACAGCAGCAACAACAACAACAACAACCACCACCACCACCACCACCACCACCACCAACAACAACAACAGCAGTAGCAGCAACAGTAGCAGAAACAGTAGCAACAACAGCAGCAGCAGAAAAACAACAGCAACACCACCAACAACAACAGCACCACCACCACCACAACCAACAAGGACCCCCATCACCACCACCACCACCACCACCACCAAAATAACATCTAAAATTCAATATTCCTTATGGTTCTTACATTTCTTTGCCCTGTTTTCTATAGATTCATTAGACTTCTTGGTGGTCGTCACCAGACCATCATCGCTGTCTTCCTCGCTGCCTGCACGATGATCGAATGGAAGTTTCATTGGCCGAGATGGAGAGAATATATTATCAAGCGAATCCTTGCCCTCAATACCTAGTTAAAAACAAATTATATCTTCATAAATTGACAGTTAGACACTCTAATCATTGAACTACAAGAACTCAAATGATAAGTGAAGGTTACATATGTGTACAACCTGTAACCTTCTGATGACCAGTGAGACACTCTAACCATTGAGCTACAAGAACTCAGATGGTGAGTGAAGGTTACATATGTGTACAACATGTAACCTTCTGATTACCAGTGAGACACTCTAACCATTGAGCTACAAGAACTCAGATGGTGCGTGGAGGTACAGCCTTTCCTCACCTTTTTGTTTCAAATTTTCATCAACTATCGATTTTTTTTCTTGCCCAAAAAATGTTGATTTCTTCTCCTCGTTTTTCTTCTCCCCAGAGTTAGAAAATGAAAATCCATTTTGACTTTTTTTGCTCTGACTGGAAGAAAAAGGCTTCCCAAATCTAAAAAATAAATTGCTTTCTCTTACAACAAGATTGTGATTGTGTACAATACTTAAATACGCACAGGCAAAAGAGTAGGCAGGATCTAGAATTATAAACTTGCCTTGTCGATATTTGAATGTCGTCATCGCTATTTTCAGCATTTTTCTTGTTCCCTCGAGAATTACTAAATCCATTTCCATGGTTACCTGACGACGATTTTTGTGACGTAGGTTCTGAAAATAGCGAAAAGAGGCACGTTGTAATGTGTTGTGTTGCGTTGAGCTGAGTTGTGTTGTGTTGTGTTGTGTTGTTATGTTGTGTTGTGTTGTGTTGTGTTGTGTTGTGTTGTGTTGTGTTGTGTTGTGTTGTGTTGTGTTGTGTTGTGTTGTGTTGTGTCGTGTAGTTTAGTGTAGTGTTGTGTTGCGTTGAGCTGCGTTGTGTGTTGTGTTGTGTTGTGTTGTGTTGTGTTGTGTTGTGTTGTGTTGTGTTGTGTTGTGTTGTGTTGTGTTGTGTTGTGGGTTGGGTTGTGCTGTGTTGTACTCTTTACCTCCATGTGTTTTGATAGCACTGCGTTCTCCTTCTCTCAAATTACGATATGATCCACCAATTACAACATCATCATCATCGTCGTCACTATCCTCATCGTTCTGTGTCCATTTACTCATGATTCTTGAAGCTAAATGAAAAGTTTGGAAATAAGATGTTCAGCAGAGCTAAGGAAATACACCACACCTCACCACACCACACCACACCTCGCCACACATCACCTCACCATACCACAGCACACCTCACCACACCTCACCACACCTCACCACACCTCACCACACCTCACCACACCACACATCACCAGACCTCACCACACCACACCACACCACACCACACCACACATCACCACACCTCACCACACATCACCACACCACACCTCACCAGACCACACATCACCACACCTCACCACACATCACCTCACCACAACACACCACGCCACACCTCACCACACCACACCTCACCACACCACACCTCACCACACCACATCTCACCACACCACACCTCACCACACCACACCACACAATACCAGACATTTCTCAGAATAATTTCGAAACAAAAAAGACATTGTATTTACGTACCCGAGGATTTTCTCTGAGGAGAATTCTGTTGATTAGATTTACTAAATGACCGCCGTTCAAAACTTGTCCTTCGTTCTCTGCGACCTTCATTGGATGCATCTGAATGATCACTCTCTGAATTGTGACTAAAAAAATAAACAAAGCAAACTTGTTATTATGATAATGCCCCTGTCCTTGTTCTGTGCATGTCCATGTCCTTGTCATCATCATCACCATCACCACCATGATCATGATCATCATCACCACCGTCCTAATTATCATCACCATCATACTATCATCACCATCACCACTACTATCACCACAAGCACCACAACCATCACGATATTCACCACCACCACCATCATCACCACCATCATCACCACCACCATCATTACCACCACCACCACCATCATCATCATCATCACCACCACCACCATCATCATCATCACCATCATCACCACCACCATCATCACCATCACCATCACCATCATCATCACCATCATCACCACCACCATCATCACCATCATCATTACCATCATCACCATCATCATCATCATCACCACCATCATCATTATCATCATCATCATCATCATCACCATCACCATCATCACCACCATCACCACCATCACCATCATCAGCACCATCACCACCATCATCACCATCATCACCACCATCATCACCATCACCATCATCACCACCACCATCATCACCATCACCATCATCACCACCATCATCAACATCATCATTATCATCACCATCATCACCACCATCACCACCATCATCACCATCATCACCACCATCATCACCATCACCATCATCACCACCATCACCAAAATCACCATCACCGCCATCATCAGCACAATCACCGTCACCACCATCATCACCATCAACCACCATCATCATCACCACAACCACCATCATCACCACCATCACGATCACCATCATCACCATCATCACCATCACCATCACCACCAAACATATCTTCTTACCGATGCATATCTTCTTACCGATGCTTTCCCTGACTTGATCGTCTCTCTGAATTTAAATAATATTTCCTTCTGCTGTGGTGTGCTCTTAAAGCTGACTGAATCCTAATCACAGCGTCCTCCCATTCCAAATCATCCTCTTGCTCAACATTGTCCCCTCCTGTCTCCTTCAAATGCTCAATGCGTCGTTTACGATTGACATGACCACGCAAAATAGACTGAATTTCAACTACATCCTAGAATCAACGAATGACTCACGATAAATATCAATGAAGCTATCCTGTGAGTCACTTGAAACTGTGTATTTGTGCATAAATACTCGCCGCTAGCAACTCGTAAAATAAAGCAAGTTTTCCACTAGGCGGAATTTTGCGCGCGGAGCGGAATTTTTCTATGTCTTTTCGAATTAGTTCCACCCATTGAACTCTAAGTAAACTGGAACGCTAACTCGCTTGCACGTTTTGAAGCCAACATGGGGGCCGCCATGCACGTCAACCCCAGTCCCTTTTACTGTATAACCGAGAGAAAATGAAACTGAATTTGGTGAACTGGGTTGCAAAAACAGCTTGAAATCAAACAAAAACTAAACTTGTTAACCACTTTTAGGCTTAAATCAAATTCCAATATACCGTAGAGTAGGTGAACACTGACATGACGAGTAAAAACAAGGAAAACAGTAAAAATATAAGCTCTCAAATGAAAGTCAACAATACGCAACCAAAATTACCATTGGTTTGGACAAATATAAAGAAAATACATATGAAACCCAGGTTTAAAATGAAGAGGTTGTTTATAAAAACAGTTGGGTTTTAAATTTCTCAATTTTCAGTAGGAAAAAAACAAAATGCACTTTACCGTGTGTTATTACAGCTCTGGAATTACTCTTCGTATCGAAAAATGTCAGATTTAGCATTTCCAGCTAATTCTTGGCAAGACAACCTTCAAACGTTTGAGATAACAAAGAAAAATAAGAGAAACCTGCATTTCCGTACGAGTTTCGGACTCGAATTTTGCAGATATTTCGTCATTCAGTCCATTTTCGTGTGTAGAAATTGTTCAGGTACAAGGCCAATAAGCCCAATACATACTATCTTCTTCGTTATCATCTATAAAAAAACTGTAGGTCTAAAAAATGGTTGTTCTTTGCAGCGAGTTTTCAGTTTTTCATTGTGCCCCTCATAGGTTCTGTTGACGTCAGACGTGCAATGGCTGCCCCCAGCGACCGGAAGTTTGACTTCACCCAATCATAGGGCCTGTCTTATGGAGTTAGCGTTCCAGTTTATTTAGAGTTCAATGGTTCCACCCGAGAAATCACAAGACAAAGAAAATATTCGCTCCGCACGGAAAATTCCGCCTGGAGGAAATCGGCTTTAAAGCTTTTCCGAAATTGAGTTGAATCTTTCAAGTCGCCGCAATCCAAATTTCTGGACTAGTCAATCTCGTTTTCTTTCGTCAAACCGGTTTTTAGGTCGCACGCATTGAATTTAGGGGGAAACCGACTGCCAAATCCGAGCCCGTTGTACTATATGCTTGTTCAGGTCTCCAACACGTTCGAAGGTTCAATATAAACTTGTGATATCCTTTAACAAATCACAAAATCACGGTTGTTTTAATTTAGCTCTTGAATAGTTGCTCGTAGAGGTGTGCAAACTCCGGTTTTTCAGCTCCGGCTCCGGCTGTTTTACAGCTCTGATATCCGGCTCCGGCTCCGGCCTCGTTGGTTATTCCACTTATTCGGCAATTCAAGCAAACGCAATGCGACAACTAGCAATGCCAGGAACGAAGAAAACGTTATAGAACCGAACAAGGTTTAATTTGTTTTAACTTTAATTTATTAAAATAAGTTATGCTACTTAGCTGCTACAAATAACAAATAAACAAAATACAAAGTATAAACTGGGTTTGTGGTAGCTGAAATGGTTTGACTCAACAAATAAGACTTCAGATTATATGCGCATTCAACAAATTCAATGTTGCCATTATTTGTGGCCAAAGTTTTGTCGATACTTGGACAAAATTGTCATTTTTTGTCATCCTGACTTTCCAGCCGGAGCAGGAAAAAAACACCCCAACTCCGGCTCCGGCTGACCAAGAAATGCCAGAGCTCCGGCAGATCTCCGGCCTCTGGCACTCCGGCAGCCAAAAAGATCGTGACCGCTGGGAAAGAGGATGAATCTATAGAGTTCGCTGGAATGAATTGTACAATCGCTTTACAATGTTTCTCGCGCATGCTCGACAAAGATTCGACTCGATTTCGGCAGAGCCTTATTTTACGAGTTGCTAGCAGCGAGTAGTTACGAGGGTCTGCTCGCAGGGAGGTATTTGTGTTACCTTTGAAAAATCATCGTCTTGTTTGGACGTTTTCTAAAAGAATGATTAGGGATTTTAAAATGTTATCATAATCATTATAGTCACCACCATCACCATCATTACTACCACCACCATCATCATCATCATCACCATCATAATCATCACTACCATCAACATGACAATCACTGACATGACCATCATCATCATCACCACTACCATCATCATCACCATCAATACCACTATCACCATCACCACCACCATCACCATCATCACCATGATCATTACCATCAACACCACTATCACCATCACCACCACCATCACCATCATCACCATCATCAATACCATCAACACCACTATCACCATCACCACCACCACCATCACCACTACCATAATCATCATCACCACCATCATTACCATCAACACCACTATCATCATCACCACCACCATCATCATCATCACCACCATCACCATCATCACCACCACCACCACCACCACCACCATCACCACCACCACCATCATCATCACCACCACCACCACCACCACCATCACCACCACCATCATCACCACCATCACCGCCACCACCACCACCACCACCATCATCATCACCACCACCACCACCACCACCATCATCACCATCACCACCACCACCAACACCAACACCAACACCAACACCACCATCATCACCACCACCATCACCACTACCACCATCATCACCTTCACCACCACCACCATCACCACCATCACCACCACCGCCATCACCTTCACCACCACCATCATCACCTTCACCACCACCACCACCACCACCACCACCACCATCACAGTATCTCCCCAACCTTATTATTATAACGTCTCCAATGTTTTTGCAACGTCTTTGCTGCTTGCTCCTCGTCCTTCTCGAATTTCGAATGAGTATTATCCATCTTCTGAAAACTAATACTTTTCTTCATAGAACTAAATTGAAAAAAAACCACCAAAATATTTATCAAATAACTCATGAACAAAACACAAAGCAAATCAGTACCATGTCCGTGATATCTGATAAAGAAACCTCCTGATTTACATAAACTTTAGCTTTGATTTTCTCAGCTTAGACAACGTTATTTTTCAAACTTACTACGCCAATGAACTTACTAAATAGATTATTTTTGAAGCTATTTAAAACCGCAGTACGTGTTTTATCAGATCTAAAACACTCTTCTATCACCATCATCATGATCACCACCATGATCATCAACAGTACCATCACCATCATCATCATCACACCACCAGCATCACCATCATCACACCATCACCACCACCATCACCATCATCATCATCACACCACCACCATCACAATCACCATCACCATCATCACACCACCACCATCACCATCATCATCATCATCAACAGTACCATCACCATAATCATCACACCACCACCACCACTATCACCATTATCATCATCATCACACCACCATCACCACTATCACCATTTATCATTATCACCATTATCATTATCATCATCATCATCATCATCATCATCACCACCATCACCATTATCATCATCATCATCATCACACCACCATCACCATTATCATCATCATCATCATCATCATCACACCACCATCACCATTATCATCATCATCATCATCACACCACCATCACCACTATCACCAGCATCATCATCATCACACCACCATCACCACTATCACCATTATCATCATCATCATTATCACACCACCACCACCATTATCATCATCATCATCATCACACCACCATAACTACCATCACCATCACTACCACCATAATCACAATCACCATTACCACCATCACAATCATTATCATAACCACCATCACCATCACAATCACCACCACTACATCATCATCATCACCATCATCATCATCATCAACAGTACCATCATCAACATGATCAACAGTACCATCATCATCACCATGATCATCAACACCATCATCATCACCACCACCACCACCATAATCGCCATCACCATCACCATCATCACCGTCACCACCGTCATCGCCATCACCATCACCATCATCACCGCCACCACCATAATCGCCATCACCACAATGACTCATGTTTTAAATATTACAAAATAAACGCCTATTATTATACAACTGCATTAAAAAAGTGTCCAAATAACGCTAAAAATGAATACAAATATACAGCGATATTTGGACAGTTAGTTATTTGGATTGTTAGCCAATCAAATTATCACACGGGAGACTACTTCATATGTGCTTATTATTTTGTCCTGGTGCAAGTCACGCTACTTCTCTGGCCTTTCTAGAGTTTTCTTTTTCCACAAAAATTTGTTGATCAGAGCGGTTGTATAATAAATCTCTTATGCGGGCTCGTCAAAATACGGCACAACTCGTAAAAACATACAGCGATACTACACACGAAAACATCTAATAAGATATATATTTTATATAGTATATATATATATATATTATATAGTATATATATATATATATATATATATATATATATATATATATATATATATATATATATATATATATATATAGATAGATAGATAAATATATATATAGATAAATGAATAGAAAACTATCCAGTTCGAATTCATACGTGTAGAGTGCTCGATACCGGAGTAGAGCAAAATAGACAAATAAGTAAAGACAAGCTTGTATTACTTCATAAGGATTTTATTCACGACAAATTTGTTTCGAGTGGTAGGCTAAACCTACCACACTCGTCAGGTGAAAGTCGCGTCTGTTGTTGATGTGTAGGAAATTTGAGATACATGATTGAGAACGTATGATGTAATGTCAATGGTATGTGTTGTGTGTTGTCTAATTAATTATATACAGTTATCACAAAAATGACATAGTTTCTTCAGTAACTTACCCAGATTTACTTCTCTGTCGAGGTAATGGGCGTGGAGGCGAAGACTCTTTTGAAACTTTCCGTTCATTCAACTCCTTTACTTCTTCCCTTAGCTTTTCAATTTCCTCATACGTTGCTTTTAGCTCCATTCTACAATCAACAAAAAAGTGATTATTTTCCCTTAAAAATAAATTAATAACTGGAACAAGACGCGTGGGTCAGACGCTCATTCGACTCGGGCTACTGGCAAAGCGCGGCACGATCGGAAATCGCATAGAAAATCGGCCACTTTCATGGGGCAGTTCGCAGTCTACGTGCGTGCTGGCTCAAGTGAGTTGTCGGCCGTGTATAGACGACTTTCACGATCATGCGCAGTAGCAACAAATATTCAAATTTTCGTCGGAGATAAAAACAACTGTTTTAGCTGGAACGAGCATATTGAAAATAGTAGAAGTGCAAAGTTTGAAACGAATTGCTTAACAAATGGAAAAAGTTTCACAAGTGGAAAGTTGACCATTCCAACAGGGGTTTATTAGTGATTTAATAGGGATTTTGGCTTGGCGGGCGGGAGTTGCACGCCAAGCCAAAATCCCTATTAAATCCCTAGTGGAGAGCAAAACTTCCGAAGAGCGTAGCTTTCGCACTATTTGTCCGATTTATTTTAAACTTTGCACTTTTACTATTTTTAATATGATCTTTCCAGCTAAAACAGTTGTTTTTACCTCCGATGAAAATTTGAAGTAAAGTTGCTACTGCGCATGAGCCTGAAAGTCGTCTATTGACGACGTTTACACGCAAGATATCCGTTCTACGCATGCGTAGCTAATACGGGTCAGCCCCACTGGTCGTATTTCGCGAGTCTCGATAGCCGCCATTTCCGATCGCGAGGTGCTTGGGTACACGATACTGATTCTAGTGTTATTGCAGAAATCACAAAATCGAAGTCTGCACAACTGGATTGCTCATCCCTTGTGGTCAGCAGTAAGTATTTTGAAGCCACTGGCGGCCATACTGGTACTCCAAGTCCAGTGTACCTTGCGGGCTTAAGAGTAGTAAGAGCTTACCGGGGGAGTCGGAAAAGCCGTAAAACAATTCACATTAGCCTAGTTTCCAGGCCTTCCTCGGTTGACACGTTTCGGAAGTGATCCGAACGGACCCGCTGGGGAAGGCCTAGCAACATTCGTAAACACTTTCACTTTACAGCTCAGTTGTTTATTGAGGAAGAATTGTGATGTTATGACGTTCTAAGTGTTTCCCGACACTTAATATTTTAATACAAGCTCTATCTCACCTCGGATCGACGAATGTTCACTGCCTAGCTTTCTTATCACTAGCTTTCCTTCTGCAACCGCCAAAAGTTGAAAGTTAAACAGTTAAATTTTCATTTCGAGCTCCAATTGGAATATATTCCATAATTTCCTTCTTTCGATCGCCAAGATCTTTGGTAAAGTCTTCGCTGACATCCTTATGCTTTTTACTATAATATGCTGTCGCTACGCTAGATCCCAGGGACACTCGAAGGGCAAGAACGATTCTGGGCAGGACCTTTTTACGAATGTTGCTAGGCCTTCTCGTTTCCAGCCTCTCCCCAGTCTTCCCAAGAACCCAAACCGACTACGCGGTCAAGATCATGGCGGAAAAGAAAGGCTTAGAAACTAGGCTAAATTCACATGGCAATTTGCCGTTACTACCGAAAAACGGAAGGGAAATACAAGCAAATACAGTCCGAAATTGTCAATTACATACTTCAAGGTTTTGTACAGACTTATGCTTTAATACCAAAGGTATATAGATAGTCTTATAATGAAGTTATTGATTGATTTCATTGGGTTTTACGAGTTTTGTGATATAGACAAGTTTATCGATTAACGGGCGGAGTAAAAACTACAAAATAACACGTTTTACTGCTAAATAATACTGACAAATGCAAAAACTAAGATTCTAAACCTTTTACAGTGTTCTTTGTTTAATACCAATGGCAGAAATATTTTAAATGTGGCTTTTCCGTCTCTTTTCGTGCTACAATTTTCCGTGGCGGCCATCTTGGTACTCCAAATTCGTCATCTCCGCTGGCTTCATATTTTTGGTGCCGGGTGAGCAATCAGTTATATATTCAATCCAAATAGTGTAATAAAAGTAGCGTGCTGCGTAGGCAGTGTAGAAACAATAATAGAAATATAGTAAGCTTAGTTATTATATGGCACAAGTTACTTCCGTTGAAATCGTGTGTTCTCATTGGCCGAGACGTGTCACGTGCCGGTCGATTATTTTCCGTAATCGACCGGCCGATTACGGATATTGTCAGCCATGTTGTTTGCAACTAAACAACGAAAGAAAACCGCAAGAATTTTGTGAATTCAACAACCTGAGGACTAAATTATGTATGATTGGGACGAGCGCAATCTGGAAGCGAGTTTAGGAGTCCGAAAGCGATGACAACAAAAGCAACAACATTGAAAACGATGAGTTTATGTCACACGCTCGAGGTCACACTAAACTGACTAAAGTACGTATCATGACAAGGTATAAATGTAAGGTTTGTTGTTTCAAAATGCCATATAATAAACTTTTTATTAACCTCGCTTGCTCGGTCTTTACAGAGAAATATCAGACCTCGGTCTTTGTGTACAAACCTCGCCCTACGGGCTCGGTCTGTACCAAAAAGACCTCGGTCCGATATTTCTCTGTAAAGACCTCGCGTTCGGTTAATAAGAAGTTAATATACTGCCGAAACAGAGAACGTAGGTGTCTAACGTTTCGAGCGAAGGACCTTCGTCAGAGAGAAACGTGAGTTATATACAGCTATTTCAATAAACGTTGTCGGTAAGAGGTACTCTGCGAGTCAGAGCCCCTTTCCGACCTACGCAGGCTTCGGGGGAAAGTGGGCTCAGAGCCCACTTTCCCCCGAAGCCTGCGTAGGTTGGAAAGGAGCTCTGACTCGCAGGGTAGGTAAGAGGCGTCAAGCCTACGCGACCAGACCGAAAGGGAGTATGGGTAGAAATCACCGAAACAATAAAAGCACATAAATACGTACATCACGATTTACAATATCGACGCATGCCTCGACCTTACAGTGAAGACGTCGGTGGCGAGCGGTTTGGATGGTTGATAACCTCGGCATCACATTTGAAGAAGTTGCTGTGTATTTGAGAGTATCTGCTCGTTATACAACGCTATACAACGCCACACAACGCTATATGTCGAAATATTTAGTTTGGGGAAGAGTAGCCTTAGAGAAACTTCTAGTCTCTCGACATTTCACTCGCCATTGCCAGCCGGCCAACTATTGAATTTCCATTTCTACCCATACTCCCTTTCGGTCTGGTCGCGTAGGCTTGACGCCTCTTACCGACAACGTTTGTTGAAATAGCTGTAGAGACCAGTGGCCTCGCTACACCGCAGAAGCTCTATACCGCGCAAGCAAGGAGGAAGATCAGATCGAAGCCTGAATGTGGTGCATACTTCACACTGGTGAGCATATTTAAGAGCAAGACAGTTGTCAGCCACTTCTGATCACTATTAAACTACAAAGTCAGTCAGTCTATTTCAAAATCTACCAACAACGTGCAGGAACACCTTGGTCGAAAAGCAAAGCTGTTCAACTTTTTCACCAACTCCAAAAGCAAAAGGAGCAAAGAACTTACAACATGCCTCACAGCCTCACTCAGTCACACGGCTAACAACCCATCGGAAGCATGAATAATAAGTGCAAAAATGCTAAATCGTGACACCCCAAAAAAAGAAGGAAAACCGCGACCTACGGTTTACCAGTCCGACGCTCTACCAACTGAGCCACGTGGTCAAGTTCGGAGCAGGTCATGGAATGATGGTACTTTTTTCTACTTACCCAGTATATGATTCGTCACCCAGAGTAGCACCTAATAACCATTGAGCAACGAGAACTCAGGTGGCGAGTGAAGGTTACAGTGTCTCACTGGTCATCAGAAGGTTGTACACAAATGTAACCTTCACTCACCATCTGAGTTCTTGTAGCTCAATGGTTAGAGTGTCTCACTCGTCATCAGAAGGTTACAGGTTGGACACATATGTAACCTTCACTTACCATCTGAGTTCTTGTAGCTCAATGGTTAGAGTGTCTCACTGGTCATCAGAAGGTTACAGGTTGTACAGATATGTAACCTTCACTTACCATCTGAGTTCTTGTAGCTCAATGGTTAGAGTGTCTCACTGGTCATCAGAAGGTTACAGGTTGGACACATACTGTATGTAACCTTCACTTACCATCTGAGTTCTTGTAGCTCAATGGTTAGTGTCTCACTGGTCATCAGAAGGTTACAGGTTGTACATATATGTAACCGTGACTTACCATCTGAGTTCTTGTAGCTCAATGGTTAGAGTGTCTCACTGGTTATCAGAAGGTTACAGGTTGTACACATATATAACCTTCACTCACCATCTGAGTTCTTGTAGCTCAATGGTTAGAGTGTCTCACTGGTCATCAGAAGGTTACAGGTTGTACACATATGTAACCTTCACTTACCATCTGAGTTCTTGTAGCTCAATGGTTAGTGTCTCACTGGTCATCAGAAGGTTACAGGTTGTACAGATATGTAACCTTCACTCATCGTCTGAGTTCTTGTAGCTCAATGGTTAGAGTATCTCACTGGCCATCAGAAGGTTACAAGTTGGACACATATGTAACCTTCACTTACCATCTGAGTTCTTGTAGCTCCATGGTTAGAGTATCTCACTGGTCATCAGAAGGTTACAGGCTGTACACATATGTAACCTTCACTTATCATCTGAGTTATTGTAGCTCAATGGTTAGAGTGTCTCACTGGTCATCAGAAGGTTACAGGTTGTACACATATGTAACCTTCACTCACCACCTGAGTTCTTGTAGCTCAATGGTTAGAGTGTCTCACTGGTCATCAGAAGGTTACACGTTGTACACATATGTAACCTTTACTCACCATCTGAATTCTTGTAGCAGAGTGTGTCACTGGTCATCAGAAGGTTACAGGTTGTACACATATGCAACCTTCACTCACCATCTGAGTTCTTGTAGCTCAATGCTTATTTGGTGCTGCTCTGAGTGACGAACCATAGTGGTAAGTAGAAAAAATGTACCATCATTCCACGAGCTACAGCGTTAGACTAGTAAACCGAAGGTCGTGGGTTCAAATCCCAACCGTGGTCGAGTAGAGTTTTTCTCTACTTACCCAGTATGGTTCGTCCCTTGCAGTAACACATAATACTAATAATTTTACCTTAGTTTCTCATTTTCTTCACGATAATGAGAGCGATCTTTTTTCAGATTCTCTACGGTGAGTCGTTGTTTGTCAATGTCTGAGCCATCTTTGTCCCAATCCTGTCTGGAATCTAAACACAGTTATACCATTAACTCTTTCCTGTCCGACTTGGTCTCTAGTATTTTATTCTGGCTAACGCTAGACGATTTCATTCACCTCTGGGGAAGCCCTCAGACAGGAATGAGTTAAACGAAGAATGAAGTAGTCATTATTGTAATGAGATGAATTTGAGTTGGGAAAGAATAATTACTTTTATTTTGATTTTCTTTGTTGGTTTTGGAGTTGGTCTTTGATTTGGCTTCTGCATCTTCCAATAACTAAAACAAAACAATAAATTATTCATCATATACTACAGTAGACCACACCATACAACACAACGGCACTGCACAGCACAGCACAGCACAGTACAACGCAACGCAACGCAACGCAACGCAACGCAACGCAACGCAACGCAACGCAACGCAACGCAGCACAACAGCACAGCACAGCACATCACAACAGCACAACAGCACAACACAGCAGAGCAGAGCAGAGCAGAGCAGAGCAGAGCAGAGCAGAGCAGAGCACAACACAACACAACACAACACAACACAACCCAACACAACACAACACAACCAACGCAACGCAGCGCAGCGCAGCGCAGCGCAGGACAGCGCAACGCAACGCAACGCAACGCAACACAACATGACACAACATAAATAAAAAACAATAAAGATATTAAAAAATTTAAAATAGTAAAAAAAAAAAAAAAAATTAAAAAAAGTTAGAGAGTACTTCAACGCTCTATATTCCATAGTGTTTCGATTCATCAAGATTAGACATACTAGTGAGCTCTATATAGAGTCCACTGCAAAGATCTTTTGTTTTCTTTTCTCATAGCACAGTAAGGTCCAACCTCGTACCCAGGGTGAGCGGAGATAAGAACCTGGGTACGAGGTTGAGTAAGCTCTATTTATTATATGGCTGGGTTTGATTTCCGGTCCATACGCAAAACGACGCACGCTGATTGGTTCGTTCCTGAGAGGTCGGGATTTTACGATATTGACCGACCGGTCAATACGCTTTTTTCTCGGCCCTGTAAGTTTTGGTGGGAACATTTCTGAGTTGATTTGATTACAAATAAAAGAGAAATACTGTAGGTATCTTTATTCAAATATTCTGAACAATAAAATGTGTTGGAACATCACTGCTGGTTTTCTTTAAAGCTGTTTATCTAAAAACACGACAAATAAAAGCCGAACTGGTGCAAACAAGAAGGCCAAGAAGCGACATGAAGAAGTTAACAGGTAAGGTAAACAGCTGACAGCATACTCCGAAGACGAAAACAACGCTTGAAACTTAAAAATGAAATGAACCAATAGCCATATAATAAATTCCTTATTAACCTCGTTTACTCGGTCTGTACTGGAAAGTATTTGCCTTCGGTTTTATCGCACAAACGTCGCTCCTTCGTCGCTCGGTCTGCACGAAAACCTCAGGCAAATACTTTCGCATACACACCTCACACTCGGTTAACAAGTCTTTAATATAGAGGCACTAATGACTCAACAGAGTCACTACTGTAGTCTATAATATAGAGTAAATTCTCCGGTAAACGTGCTAGACGCAAAAAGGAATTATTGGCATACCAATAAAGGTTTTATTGCTTCCCGCCTTTAAAAATAATTATTTAGATTATATGCATATAATATTTGCGCGGGATAATTTAATTTATACGCTTAGTCACATGAGTGCAAAGCGCGGGAAAACGGGAAGGCAGGTGGTATAAAATAGCTGTGATATGCATTATCTTCTCATTCCTTACTACACGAGGACTGCTGCAACATCTCAAGTTGGTACTCAAATTTTTCACCCACCCTCCTCCCCGTTTTCTCTACGCTGTTACTTTGTATATTAGTTACTTTATTTGTGGTGGGCGTTAGTAATACCCCCACCTTTTCTGTGCTAGCACGTTGTTTAATATTTTCTCATATTAATTATTGCATAATCAATTACAATAAAGCGGCTATGTGCTTATTATTATGCACATAGCCATAATTTTCCCAAATGGTCTCTGTCTGGTTTATTACTATTATAGCACAGAAAATGGAGCTCAACTTGACAAACAATTCGCAGGATTAAATTCAACAAAGGGAAGCGATAAAAATAATATAGTTTAAATTGAAACTTCTTCGTGGTTGCAACCATTCTCTCTAAGACGGTTAGAGAATGCTCACTCGTGCTCTATGGAATATAGAATCTAATTCTCGGGACTCTATATCCCATAGAGCACACGCGACCATTCTCTAACCCAGAAAATACTCATTAATAATGCATGAGGAAAACACAAAGAAAAATCATAAGCGTATCAGATCTATATACGTGATATAGACTAGCCCTAAGTTTCTCGCTGGTTTATTAATAGAGCGTTTTCATCTTACGTCACGGCGGCCATATTGGTGTACCAAAACAATGAAATGGTGGTCATATTGGTGTACGGTATGGGAATTAGCTGTTTCTTATTCAAATATTTCGTATTGTTTCACCACCCCAAGGGGCCACCGATCACGTGAGTGAAAACGCTCTATACTTCAAAAACTCATTAATAATTCATGAGGAAAACACAAAGAAAAATCGTAAGCGTATCAGGTCTATATATGCGACATGGACTCGCTCTAAGTTTCTCGCTGGTTATTAACGGCTGAGATAAAACTCATTAATAATTCATGAGGAAAACACAAAGAAAAATCATAAGCGTATCAGATCTATATATGTGATATAGACTCGCTCCAAGTTTCTCGCTGGTTTATTAATACTTCAAAAACTCATTAATAAATCATGAGGAAAACACAAAGAAAAATCATAAGCGTATCAGATCTATATATGTGATATAGACTCGCTCCAAGTTTCTCGCTGGTTTATTAATACTTCAAAAACTCATTAATAAATCATGAGGAAAACACAAAGAAAAATCATAAGCGTATCAGATCTATATATGTGATATAGACTCGCTCCAAGTTTCTCGCTGGTTATTAACGGCTGAGATAAGCTTAATTTTCAAAATTACTACGCCAATGAACGTATGAAGTGATGAATTTTAAAAGTCGTTTTAAAAACCTTGCAGTACGGGCTTTACTCGGCTATCGCTCGTGTTTTATATCCGATAAAGCCCTCCTGCGCGGTTTTTAAATATTACTTAAAAATGACAATAATATTTTTTTATTTATACTTGTTCGAGTTCGCCAATTTTTCTTAACATCTGCAATCGATTCATGTCAGCATAATCAACTACAAATAAAATTAAAAAAACAAAAATTAACTTCTTTAAATTAATAATATAGCATTATTGTCGAACTTATTCAGTCAACATACTTTTGAACTGTATTTGGAGATTGTGAACCAAATTAAAAGGTACAAATTTTCCACAATTTTGAATTGTAGGTATGATCAGGGCATCTATAAGATAGGGCGGGGAAACGGGCCGTGTGCCCTGAAGTATGTGTGATGCGCGGGACCCCCCGAATATTGGAACACATTGAGGAGATTATTTACTCGCCCCAGTCCTCGCGCGTCTTTAGAAATGTCTGTCAAATATATTTTTTTCATTCTTTGAACGTTTTCATGGCGATAAAGTAATATAAATAAGTTTTGTGGAAACACCACGTAAAATATTTCTTTGCTAAGCTTTCGGCCTGTTGACTCAGGCCTTCATCAGGTATGTGGAAACGTTATGTTGATAATACGCTAAGTACCTGGTCACACGGTTTGAATGCTTTGTCTAATTTTCTTGACCACCTTAACAGCATACATCCTTCAATCAAATTCACTATGGAAGTACAAAATCAAGACAAATCTATCCCATTCTTGGACGTTTGGCTTTCCGTTAAATCAGATGGGACTTTAAGTCATACTGTGTATTGAAAACCAACACACATTATAACATAGATTTGATATAGTAACGTTTTTGATTGGTTGCCGTGCGTGCTCCATAACTTGATGGAGCACGGCAAAAAAGCGCGGGAAAAAATTTCAAAACAAAAACTGACTAAATATATGGCCTTTTATATTATCAAAATACCGAGTCATTTAATTTTATTGAGTAATAAAGAACAACGACCCAGAAGACATAAACTGGGTCTGGGTAACCGAGTTTAAACTGTCCTTTTGGTTGGATTTTAGTGAACAAAAAAGACTTGGCTACGAAAGGAGAAAAACACAACAACCAAAACGATTCGCCGGCTTGTGAAAGGATTTAATGCTATATCATAAAAGAAATGGCTCATGGTTTAGTGTGCTCCATCGAGTTATGGATGCACGTGGGAAATTTGGAGAGCAAATTTAGGCCTCGACCAACTCTTACGATTTTTTCGTGCTCTCCCAATTTCCCGCGTGCATCCATAACTCGATGGAGCACGCTAAACCATGAGCCATTTCTCAACTGACAGATACCTTAACGACACTTCATCCCATCAGCCAAGTATTAAATCATCTGTGTGCAAAACTCTCGTTCATCGAGCGCGAACAATTTGTGACGAAGAATATCTTCAGGAAGAATTAGATCACCTTAAGTTGGTTTTAACTAACAACGGTTTTCCTGAGAAGTTGATTCAAGCTTCTATGACTCCTTCGGTACATCCAGAGCTTAGCCGAATACACAGCCCCAGCAAGAACCACATTCAGTTTCTCTTCCGTATATCGGACCAGCATCTCACAAGATTGAGAGGATTCTAAATCGTGCTTGTATGAAGGTATTTCACAGTAGTCAACACAAATTGTTCAAGGTACTTTTCACACATAAAGATGAAGTGGATAGCTTATCTAAGCCTGGAGTGTATCGCATTCCTTGTGAGTGTGGCTTGGTATACATCGGGGAAACGGGAAGGAATCTCTCAACTCGCCTGAAGGAACACAAGACATGTTGCATAAAAGCGCAACAAGAAAAGTCTGCTGTTGCCAAACACGCTTGGAAGTATGACCATCGTGTTAAGTGGGAAGAGTCATCACTCTTAGCCAGCGACAAGCAATACTTCACGCGAAGAACAAGAGAATCCATTGAGATCGCAAAACATCACACTATTTCTCAGGAGGGACAGCCATTAAATAGCACGTGGCGTGCCCTATTCGGAGAACATTCTTGATTTTGTTTTCTAATTAATAAAACTAACGTGATACGCCATTCTATTCTTACGTGATTTAATTGATCAGTTGCTTAATTTATAAATGACGTGAGCCAACAGTTTGTTATTATTGCTCTGATGATCGAAGGCCTGAGTCAACAGGCCGAAAGCTTAGCAAAGAAATATTTTACGTGGTGTTTCCGCAAAACTTATTTATTTATTTTTTTTCCTTTGCGACGTGTTTGTTCGCATGCAGCAAAAAAGGCTCATAAAATTAAGTAACAATATTTATACCAAAGATAGATCTATTAATGGAGTAACCGTCCTTGGATTTGCTAAGTTCTGGTGCCAGGGCAAGTTATTAAATATTTTACAAAACGAGTGCGAGTTAGAACTGCGGAAGCCGCCATGATGAACGAAACGAAAGCTTGCTGGAAGAGAATTCACATTTCCTTTTTATATTTTGGTTTCTGGCGAAGGATGATCATACGGTAAGAAGAACATGTATTCTTTTGTCGATTAAAAATATAAAAGTGACCACAAGACGCTTAATTACCTTTCAAATACGTAAGTTTTCAAAACATTTGAGCCTGCAGGAAAGTTTCTCAACTGTAACCAAATTTTTAGGCTGCAATCAACACGCTATTGCTAAAAAAGCTCAAAAAATTACGCGATGAAATTTGAGAGGAATAAAGTTTAATGCCTTCAAGACATGTCTTTAAAAAAGCTAAGTTCTGGCTTGTTTTTCAGTTATGAAATAATTAAAACGTTCTACGCGTGGAGCAAAATTAGACAAGGAAGCCATAAATGGCTTCGGCTTCAACATTGAAAATTTTAGTCGTTTTATACTTAAGAATGCCTTCCACCATGTTATATGAACAGTAAAACGTATGAATAACAAAACAAAAAACTTACACCAACAATCCAGTCAATAGTTGCAGCATTATAAGAGATTTAATCAACCTCCTTGAATTTCACATGGATTTTTTGTTTTAATCAATATTTGCAGTTGGCCGCGCTCGCCCCTTGCCTAAAGTGCATCACACATGTTTCAGTACGTCAGATTGGCGTTTCACCGCCCTATCTTATAGACGCCCTGACAACAACAATGATCTTTTGTTTTTAATGTCATAAGTTCTCCTCAACTCATTCTTCTCAAACACGGCCAATTTAATGGCGGCGCTCTAAAATACAAACCTCGCACGTAAAATACAACTTTGTTTTTGAGAATTTCGAAATGAAACTTTGCTCAATTACCAACTACGATAATATCTTTAGGATTATGAAGAAACATTACCAAACAATATTTTCATCAGAGAACCACCTTAAAACAATAAATAACACTAATTTTTCATTGTCTGAATCTACAAATTGTCATAATTTCGCTTTACTATTTTATCTTCTGGCACTTCGGTCACTGATCTGCTAATTAAGGAAAGCTTACTCATTCAGAAGATTAAACCCTCGCTTAATGCAAACATCAGCTCCTTCCCACTTTCTCTCTTCTGACATCTCACCTCCCGACCTCTCACCTCTCATATATCTGTAATAGTTATTATTAGTAACCTATTTATATATTTGTAATTATTTATTCCCTCATTCATTCTCTGAAGATGTTGCGAGAAGCAACGAAACGTTAGATTCATTAAATTACTTTTAAACTTATGGCTCTGCTTCGTGTATTATGCTGGGCATTGATATTTATATTAAGATTAAGATACCGCCTGGATCATCAGTTGCTACTATTTCGCTTACTATTTTGGTTTTTTGAATTCTTTTCTCCCTTCTGTGGTCGTTCGATGGCGCTGAGTAAATCCTTTTTTAGAGCTTTGTTTTCGCCTTCTAATCTCCTGTTTTCATCTATATTGTAATAATGGAAATATCAGTGAATGTTGAATTGTCTTGAAGTTAGATGAACTTGTAGTTCAGATGATAATTTATTGAAGAATATTTACCAAGGATTTTCTCTAGTCTTCCCTGATCCAATTCTCCCAGACCTTCACGCCGAGGACTGTTCATTCTGCTTGATGCACTACTAGATCTTTGGTCGGTTCATAAAAAAACAACAACAGAGAGATGTAAATATGACTATTCTATTTGTGGTGACAGTGGTGACAGTGGTGATGATGGTGGAGCTGTGGCTGTGATGGTGGTGGTGACGGTGGTGGTGGTAATGGTGATCATAGTGGTGGTGATGATGGTGGTGGTTGTGATGGTGATGGTGGTGGTGGTGGTAATGGTGGTGGTGATGATAGTGGTGGTGGTGATGGTGCTAATGGTGGTGATGGTGATGATAGTGGTGGTGGTGATGGTGATGGTGATGGTGATGATGATAGTGGTGGTGGTGGTGATGGTGTGGTGATGGTGGTGGTGATGATGGTGGTGATTATGGTGGTGGTGATAATGGTGATGTTGATGATGGTGGTGATGATGATGGTGATGATTGTGATGATGGTGGTGGACTTGTGATGGTGATGGTGGTATTAATGGTGGCGGGAGACTTGTGGTAGCAGTGGTAAAGTCGTGACTTTTCTCCCGTTTAAATGGAAATAAATGAAGTTAAAGCTATTTAAATCACCCTCATGTATGTATATTTATCACTCTGCTGATGTTACGTGTAGTAGCGACACGTTAGTACATATTCTCAAAATTATTTTGTGTTATGGTTTTGTTTAAAGCAGTATGCTAGGCAATAATATATCTCACTGGAATTAGATTTCCGCCTGGTTCATCCATTGCGACGATATTCAAGTTTGTCGAGGGCTTTCTATCAAAACAGTTCTGCTGTACAAGAGGGCCTCGTAACGGCTTAAGCACGTTCTCCACTAAGCGAATTTGTTCGTGCGAATCGAATCGAAATACACGTTCATGCAATGTAATTGGTTGGTGCTGCTAGTTTTCGCGCCAATTTTCTTACTTGCCAATCATATTGCCGGAGAATTCGCTTCGCGAGAACAAATTCGCGTAGTGGGGAACGGGCTTAAGTGGGAAGGACGATTATGCCACAACACAAACGACAAAAAGCTTTACAAATCTATATTATTATATCGTACTAACACAGATTGCATGACATCGATATACGACGGTGTATCAACAAATGAACAAAGGCAACTATTAAACTTACTAAATAGTCGAGGAGGAGAAGCGAGAAAACGTCGACCACGTAGCACCTCCACTACACAATAGTTTTGACTCCAGATTATAATAGGCTGATACCCATAGAACATTGCTAGGTCAGTCGTTGTCACAAATTGTGGGCAAAGTGGGGTTGGTGGCCTGCTACATAGAGGGGGTGGGTGGTCCTTACATTGACAGACTTAAGTGCACATGAAACGAACACTTAAAATGATAGAGTAACATCTTTTGCAGTTTTTCGTTTCCTTGCTTCGTTGTTGAGATATTTCAGTTTGTTTGAAATGTAAATTAAACAACTTGACGTCACATGTGCATAATGAGTTATCAGAGAAGGTTATATATCTTTGCTATTATCAAACATAATCCCTTGAAAATTCTACATGTTTGGCGTTATGAGAGAAACACACGCACATGCATACTTCCTTCGAAATAAGTTTGGTTTGATAATACCAAAGATATATAACCTTCTCTGATAACTCATTACGCACATGTGACGTCAAGTTGTTTAATTTACATCTCCAACAAACTGAAATACCTCAAATAAGCAAGGAAACGAAAAACTGCAAAAGATGTTACTCTATCATTTTAAGTGTTCTTTCAAATAAGACAGACTTAATTTTCGTTTCATGTGCACTTTAAGTCTGTCAATGTAAGGACCACCCACCCCCTCTATGTAGCAGGTCACTGACCCTACAATTTGTGACAACGACTGACCTAGCAATGTTCTATGGGTATCAGCCTATTATAATCTGGAGTCAAAACTATTGTGTAGTGGGGGTGCTACGTGGTCGACGTTTTCTCGCTTCTCCTCCTCGACTAAAAGCTAAAAACACTTGAAAAGGAAAGGATATGGAGTTCGTTTACATAAAAAATGACATATTAAGCCTTAAACAAATTATTTGAAAACTGGCATAAACATAAATTACATGTTTCGTAACAATGACAATGAATAATTGAGGAACACAATTATCTACAAGCCATATACAGCAACTAAACTACTAAAATGTATCAAAAATTCATCAAAGTGCTTGAAATTTGTTCGTAGACTTTGGCATTTTACACCACAGAGCACCACGACCAATTGGATCAAAAGTTATTTCCACTTGACTGGTCTTCGGCTAGATCTTGCTTCTCTCTCTCTCTCTCTGGAGATCATCAAACAAAGCAAAATGTCCAAACACCTTGTTTCCAAAGGTTTCTTCTGTAAGTATGTCCAGTGAACTCCGACGTTGAATGTAGTTCCATATATTTGCGTTGATTTGATCTTTGTAATCCTGCGTTAACGGTTCTCCGTAAGAAAATGCTGTACGGAGAAAATGATCTCGAAATTGCTTCTTAAACTTCCTTAAGGTGTTGATAGCTTCGTGCTGATAACACATAAAGAATCGTATGTGAATTTTTGAATCGTGGTTCGGGAGTGGGAGAGGTAATCTTTCTAGACTGAAGTTTCCATCGTCAAAGCAAAGCTCTCCACGTTCATTACCATGGCCAACATAATACACGAACTTCTCCGCTGCGATTTCGTCGTATAACTCGATCTTTGAATTTTTCAATCAGTTGATTGCTATTGCGAACGAAGTCGTTTGGATCAACATCAATCTTATGTTTTTGAGTCGGAGAAGTTCCACTAAATTCTCTATATTTTTCTTTTTTATCGCATCTGCCATACCCTTGTGACTTCCAAATAATACGAGAACCGGTGACATGAAAGGCATGAAAATAATATAGTCGGATATCGAAAGCAGTCATGCCACCTGCTAAACACACTTATAGCATGCGTTATTTATTATTATTATTATTATTATTATTATTATTATTATTATTATGATTATTATTATTATTGTTATTATTATTATTATTATTATTATTATTATTATTATCAGCATATGGCCAGCTTAAAAATAAAGTCTGGCCGGTTTCACATTCCCACCAATAATTGTTGGGACATTAACCGAGTCTTACTTCGGTTGAACTACTCCACTTAACACTTTCCTTATAATTGTCTCTCCTTCGAACAGTACTGTTTGCTGCATTGTTCTCACTATTCTTATCACGTTTCCTTCTCCTTTGATTACTTTTGCCACCGTTTTTCCCGTCTTCTCCACACCACCTCCTAAACATCCGATGATAACTGGTACCACTTCCACTATATATCCTGGTCGCTTCTCTCTAGTCTCGAACGCAAGTTGTTGATACTTTCGTATTTTGGTTCGTGTTACCTCCTCTATGTTTCTTTCCTGTGGGCACGACATGTCCACCAGCCATATTTTCTTCTCTCTTCCATCCTCCAGGGTCAGGTCCGGTCTACGCGCTGTACTCGTTTTCCTCATTTTGTACTCGAAGTCCCAGCAAAGTTTGAATTCATCGCCCTTGAGTACATGTCCTTTCTTCCATCTCTCTCCGTACCATACTGTGCTTTCAGGTAAGAGTCCTTTATCTATTGCCCAGTTAACTGCTAACACCATCAATGCGTTGTTGTGTCTGCTTAGGTATTCACCTCCCGCCAGTATTCCACATCCTGCAAGCAGGTGCTGAACGGTTTCCTCGTGCTGTCCACATAACCTGCACTTTCCATCTGTGTCTCCAATTCCTCGCATCGCTTTCCATTTCCGGGTTTCGACCATTTGTTCCAACATGTTCATGATTCCTGCTGTCTTCTGTGGTGTAGTGTTCGAATTCAACCACATATGGCATTCCTTTTCCTGCCCTGCAAACACTTGACTCTGCATAACTTTCTCTTTGTACTCAATCTTCAGCTTTTCCCCATATCCTTTTTTCATCCCCTTCTTCAGTTCCTTCCAACAACCTGACCAGTCCTTCTCCATCTTCTCTTGATCTTTCCATATCTCTGCCTCTCTAAAGTCAACTTCAAGGCCCATTTCCTGCAGTGCTTGTTCCGCTTCCCTTTATTATTATTATTATTATTATTATTATTATTATTATTATTATTATTATTATTATTATTATTATTATTATTATTATTATTATTATTATTATTATTATTATTATTAATATTATTATGCAAAAACTAGTGTGAGAAGACCTATGTTATAAAACGACACACAAAAAGAAATTAGACTTTCTTTATCGCTAAAGAACACCATCGACGGACTACAGACAAACCTTAACGAAATCATCTTGAATCTCTCCAGACACGAACTTTCCACCGAACAAATTGGCATCTTGAAGCTTGGACTACGCCATGGCTTCCACACAGTTTCTTGAAAAATGGAAAATACAAGTTTGAGAGTCCGAAACACGTGCATAAACAATTCGGAAAAAGAATAAAACTAAATGTTATGCATAGTTAAACAGTCTGACAATCAAAGACTGTTACCAAATAAATAGCAACAGTTGTTGCTATTTACTTGGTAACAGTTTTTGATTGTCAGACTGTTTAACTATGCATAACACTTAGTTTTATTCTTTTTCCGAATTGTTTATGCACGTGTTTTGGACTCTCAACCTTGTATTTTCCATTTTTCAAGAAACTGTGTGGAGCCACCTTAAGCCTGGTTTTCATATATTATCGTAATTCATCGCCAATCATCGGCAATACAGCTTTGCGATGAATTGCGATGAAATAGGATTATGAAAACCGGCCGAAAATATGAAATATTTTCATATTTCATACTTCCTTTATAGACCTATATATACTCTTCCTTTTCTCAATGTGCTGATTGAACGTAACAATAGTTTCTCCACTTCGGTATATCGTAAACCTACTTTTTCAGGATTGTTTACAAATTTTGATAGCTTTATCCCTATTTCCTTTAAACACGGTCTACACCTTGCTTGACAGGTATTTTAAGATATGTTCATCCTACCATATCTTTCATTCGGATGTTAATGAATACGGTCGTATTTTAATGATACAAACTGAGACAGAGGCATTGATTGTAATGAATTGTGGCAAAAGGAGATAGCGAGGAAGTAACTGAACCGGGAGGAGGGTGTCCTGTCCGGCGGCCTAAAATGGGGATCGCCCATTTGAGTAGAGACATTGACGAAGTCTGAGGGGTGCTCAGCACTTGTAGGTCAAAAAATGCCTTACCACATCCAAATCCTTCACGTGGGTGAAGTGTGAGGCACAGCACTTCTGTGAAGTGATAAGGATGACAGCACTTCCTGCCACGAATTGAACGCAGTGATAATTCCTCCACTGAAGGTTTTAGATTTGTATAGTAGTAAAATTATATTATTTTAATCTAGTAATAATTAGAAAGTAGAAATATTTATGAATATTGGATTATAATGACCGCAGTTGACGCTATAGTTGTACTACTAATGTGTGAGACGCGGCGTGCGAAAACGGGGTGCTGTTTGGCAAGGGAAGGGTTATGCTGTCACCGATCGCCAAGGTATAAAGTATTATTAAGGCGTGCGCAGGGAAATTTCTTTAAGATTTTGAAGCGGCACTGCCACTATGCCGTTCCGTATCATATCTTGAATGCCGTATTCTATGTCAAACAACAGACGTGCTTTTCGATAATTTCCTTTCGCAGGACTTTCGATCGTCTTTCGATCGTTTGCACGGTGCCGGTGCGGTTTGAGGGCGAAACAGGGTCATGTCGGTATGCAAATACAGCATATAACATTTCATGTTATTTTTGTGCCGGTATCGTGTAAACGCAAGGCCTAAACGGCATGATTTTGTTCCGTTTTCGGGTTGTGCCGGCGTCGTGTAAACGGGGTCTTAGTGATATTCCTTCGTCGGGTTTCGGGGCGTATGTATAAGGTATCATGGTAGCCGTAGCATGACGAATTAAAGTTGGGTTTGAACTGCTAGATATTTTGAGAAACAGATTATGTTTGGTTTGTTGTATCTGGGCTTGTAGCCGAGGGTATCATGCCGCTCATGATGAATTAAACAGTACATAAATTCCAATCATATATAGTTTTAACACTGCACTCGCAATTTTGGAGCAAGTCTAAGTCAGAATTCAGACGCGTTTGAAATCAGTTGCGGAAGAATCAGTAGTTATGACCACCTCAACCCTCTAGTCTTCTGGAATTCTATTGTCATACGCAGAAAACTCAGTAGCCCGAGTTAACGCCTGATCAGGCGTCTTGTTCCTCTTTGTTTTGGATGAATAATATGTTGACGTAAGACGTACAGCACTGGTTTAAACTTTTATAAACGTTGAATAGCGGTTGGTATTGCAATAGTGAGGCGCTAAGTCTCGAAAACATGAGACCTAATATAATTACAAATATATAAATACATATATCTTTTTATAAATTTTTCCAATTTTTTTTGAATCCATGTTTGAGGCCATGAGTCCAGTCCATGTTTTGTCCTATGCCGATTATATCGTCCTAACACAGATGAAAGGCAATATAAACTGACATGCACAAAGCTGTTTAATAGACAATTGAACAAAGGCAACTACTAAACTTACTATAAAAGCTGACATATATTAAGCCTTAAACAAATGATTTGGAAACTGATGAGACAAGCATTAAAAGAAAGTCGATGTTTCGTAACGATAACAACGATAATTGAGAAACACAATTACCTACAATCCATGTAGAGGAACTAAACTACTAAAATGTATCAAAAATTCTTCAAAGTGTTTGAAATTTGTTCGTATACTTTGGCATTTTAAGTAAGGCCGTAGGCAGGAATTTTTAGTCAGGGGGCAGTAAGACTACCCAATTTCTAGGGGGATCCGGGAGTATGCTCCCCCGGTAACTTTTTGAAATTTGAGTTTCCGAAATGGCATTTCCCGCAATCTGACATCATATTTGAGCAAAATTTTGAACATTTTAAAACATATTTTTAAGACACATTAGTAGTGATACCCCCCCCATATAGGGACCAAAGGGATGCCGCCTTATTAAATATTCAATTTTTAATTATTCATTCTCATGCTCCTTTGCGACCCTCTAACCCTAATCTCATTACGTCATTATGTCTCGTGCTCCTATATGACCCTCTAACCCTAATCTCACTCAACCCCCCGGTATTTTCTACGTCATACCGACTTATTATTTATTCATTCTCCTTTGGGACGTCCTAACCCTAACCTCATTATGCATACGTCATTATTTCTCAGGCTCCTTTGGGACCCTTTTAACCCTAACTTTCCCCCCTAAACTTTAGCTGTTACTACCCCCCCGTCATAACCGATAGCTCTCCGACTGATTCCCGAACTCCGGGGTTACGTCATTATCAAAAGGCACTCAACTTATATCCTTATATGTAATAGTAATCACCTTTTCATTTAAACACTTTACCCTACTGACAGTCGACAGTTGTGGGACACGTAGACGTACAGAGCATGCGTACAATAAACTTTAACAAAATAGACGTTCTTTACAAGGAACTAAAGAGAAATTGATAGAGGCACTTTATATTTTTTATCTGAAACCTTGTCTCGATGAGTATAGAGAGTTCTGAGCAGCCTAAAGGTCTGCATTGGCAGAGCTCGTATAGACTCAGATTAATAGCATACATGAATATTATAGCAGTTTGGAACTTAAACGGCCAAACAGTTCTCTACCCATTTACTTGGACATATGTGCCGAATTGTCGCTTATTTGGCTTTAGTTTATAAAGTAAACGATGCCTTGAATGAAGAAACCGTTCGGCAAGATGTTCGAAAGACATTGAAACACTTTGTTCAGATAAGCGGCTGACTCGCCTATTTTATTAACGTCGTCAAGCATCTTGTTAATGTTGCTACGGCTGATATTTGCATATTTATCCTGAGTGCACGTGCAGGAGACAAAAGAAAAACTCATTAGGGGCAATTAAGAGGATTAAGCGCTTAGGCAGGTCTAGGCGAGAAAGTCATTAGCGTGTACTTTTGCATAAGACAGAATTCACAACAATCGGTTTAAAATATTTATTTACACAAAAAACTCTTGATTATTTAGTGATCTATCGGTAACACTAGCATATGGGCATACAGTACATCTTATAATCCGAAGGCATGGATCATGAGTCTTGAATTCTGTACCACAAACATTACATATCAGATTTCGAATAACGCATTTGTTAAAATATTTCCACAAACACCTAGGACACTCAATTACATGTGTAAAGTTAACAGGATTCTGACAACGTTCGCAATCAACAGGTTCGTCAATTATAGAATTTTCTGATTCTATTTCGGTGTAATCTTTATCGTGTTCGGAATCTTCTTCGGAGGAAGTTTCTTCGTTTTCGCTCTCTGATTCTGTTTCTTCTTCTGCCTGCGCCAACATTGTCAGCACTCGAACATTTTCGATAAGGTTTTTGTCAATGTTAATGTCGGCGAGTCCTTTTACAAATACATTTAGACCAGCTGGTTCGGGAATTCCTGAGAAGTAAGGTGATACGCAGTATTCTACCAATTCGGCTATTTTTGTGTTTGGTATAGTTCTTCCTTGATACACAATTTCTCCTTTGGGATTCCATGTTAAGTTGACATAAGACGCGAGTAAACTATTCAGCAAAGAAGACGCTGTCGCTTCATCCACTCCGTAGTCAAAGTGTGACAGTATTTCTTTAACACGAAAATCATCATGTAATCTTTCTCCCATCGTGTTCAGGGTTCGAATGAGGGTCTTTACAAAATATCGTTCTTTTATATTAGTTCTGCGAGTCCGTCTAAAACAGGACCAAGTAAGACATCAAGAAATCCTGTACCTTTTTGAACCAGTATCTCCTTTTTTCTCATAAAACTACTTCGGGGACTAGCCAAAGTTGATATGTCGTCGCTATAAGGCTTAACGTCTTCAAGCAAAGCAGGTGATAATACCTTAGCTCTTGTTTAGAAGAACATCGAGTACTATTCGACGGTATCAGTGGCCAAATACCAAGAATATGTCTTCAATACGTTTATAATGAAATAGATCCTAACAATTTCGGTCGAATTATCGCATATCTAACCCTGGTGTATAGAGTAAACGAATCCTTGGATGAAGAATCAATTCGAGAAGCCGTAAGAAGAACGATCGACGATTTGAGATGTATTGACTTGACAACATATGAAATAAAACTCTCTTGGTTTAAACGGCTGACTCGACGGGGTGATTGGGGTACCCAAGGGTTGATTGGGGTACCCCAGGGGTGTTTGGGGGTTACCCCCGGGGTGTTTGGGGTTACCCCAGGGGTGATTGGGGTACCCCAGGGGTGTTTGGGGGTTACCCCCGGGGGTGATTGGGGTACCCAAGGGGTGTTTGGGGTTACCCCAGGGGTGTTTGGGGGTTACCCCCGGGGTGTTTGGGGTTACCCCAGGGGTGATTGGGGTACCCCAGGGGTGTTTGGGGGTTACCCACGGGGTGTTTGGGGTACCCCAGGGGTGTTTGGGGGTTACCCCCGGGGTGTTTGGGGTTACCCCAGGGGTGATTGGGGTACCCCAGGGGTGTTTGGGGTTACCCCCGGACACCCCTTGGGTACCCCAATCACCCCCGGGGGTAACCCCCAAACACCCCCGGGGGTAACCCCAAACACCCCTGAGGTACCCCAATCACCCCTGGGGTAACCCCAAACACCCCGGGGGTAACCCCCAAACACCCCTGGGGTACCCCAAACACCCCGGGGGTAACCCCAAAACACCCCTGGGGTACCCCAATCACCCCTGGGGTAACCCCAAACACCCCGGGGGCAACCCCCAAACACCCCGGGGGTAACCCCCAAACACCCCTGGGGTAACCCCAAACACCCCTTGGGTACCCCAATCACCCCCGGGGGTAACCCCCAAACACCCCTGGGGTACCCCAATCACCCCTGGGGTAACCCCAAACACCCCGGGGGTAACCCCCAAACACCCCTGGGGTACCCCCAATCAACCCTTGGGTACCCCAATCACCCCGTCGAGTCAGCCGTTTAAACCAAGAGAGTTCTATTTCATATGTTGTCAAGTCAATACATCTCAAATCGTCGATCGTTCTTCTTACGGCTTCTCGAATTGATTCTTCATCCAAGGATTCGTTTACTCTATACACCAGGGTTAGATATGCGATAATTCGACCGAAATTGTTAGGATCTATTTCATTATAAACGTATTGAAGACATATTCTTGGTATTTGGCCACTGATACCGTCGAATAGTACTCGATGTTCTTCTAAACAAGAGCTAAGGTATTATCACCTGCTTTGCTTGAAGACGTTAAGCCTTATAGCGACGACATATCAACTTTGGCTAGTCCCCGAAGTAGTTTTATGAGAAAAAAGGAGATACTGGTTCAAAAAGGTACAGGATTTCTTGATGTCTTACTTGGTCCTGTTTTAGACGGACTCGCAGAACTAATATAAAAGAACGATATTTTGTAAAGACCCTCATTCGAACCCTGAACACGATGGGAGAAAGATTACATGATGATTTTCGTGTTAAAGAAATACTGTCACACTTTGACTACGGAGTGGATGAAGCGACAGCGTCTTCTTTGCTGAATAGTTTACTCGCGTCCTATGTCAACTTAACATGGAATCCCAAAGGAGAAATTGTGTATCAAGGAAGAACTATACCAAACACAAAAATAGCCGAATTGGTAGAATACTGCGTATCACCTTACTTCTCAGGAATTCCCGAACCAGCTGGTCTAAATGTATTTGTAAAAGGACTCGCCGACATTAACATTGACAAAAACCTTATCGAAAATGTTCGAGTGCTGACAATGTTGGCGCAGGCAGAAGAAGAAATAGAATCAGAGAGCGAAAACGAAGAAACTTCCTCCGAAGAAGATTCCGAACACGATAAAGATTACACCGAAATAGAATCAGAAAATTCTATAATTGACGAACCTGTTGATTGCGAACGTTGTCAGAATCCTGTTAACTTTACACATGTAATTGAGTGTCCTAGGTGTTTGTGGAAATATTTTAACAAATGCGTTATTCGAAATCTGATATGTAATGTTTGTGGTACAGAATTCAAGACTCATGATCCATGCCTTCGGATTATAAGATGTACTGTATGCCCATATGCTAGTGTTACCGATAGATCACTAAATAATCAAGAGTTTTTTGTGTAAATAAATATTTTAAACCGATTGTTGTGAATTCTGTCTTATGCAAAAGTACACGCTAATGACTTTCTCGCCTAGACCTGCCTAAGCGCTTAATCCTCTTAATTGCCCCTAATGAGTTTTTCTTTTGTCTCCTGCACGTGCACTCAGGATAAATATGCAAATATCAGCCGTAGCAACATTAACAAGATGCTTGACGACGTTAATAAAATAGGCGAGTCAGCCGCTTATCTGAACAAAGTGTTTCAATGTCTTTCGAACATCTTGCCGAACGGTTTCTTCATTCAAGGCATCGTTTACTTTATAAACTAAAGCCAAATAAG
Organism: Corallium rubrum; assembly: GCA_964035015.1. Lineage (NCBI taxonomy): Eukaryota > Metazoa > Cnidaria > Anthozoa > Scleralcyonacea > Coralliidae > Corallium > Corallium rubrum. The sequence goes on from OZ036015.1 coordinate 5,306,294, forward strand.
CGACAATTCGGCACATATGTCCAAGTAAATGGGTAGAGAACTGTTTGGCCGTTTAAGTTCCAAACTGCTATAATATTCATGTATGCTATTAATCTGAGTCTATACGAGCTCTGCCAATGCAGACCTTTAGGCTGCTCAGAACTCTCTATACTCATCGAGACAAGGTTTCAGATAAAAAATATAAAGTGCCTCTATCAATTTCTCTTTAGTTCCTTGTAAAGAACGTCTATTTTGTTAAAGTTTATTGTACGCATGCTCTGTACGTCTACGTGTCCCACAACTGTCGACTGTCAGTAGGGTAAAGTGTTTAAATGAAAAGGTGATTACTATTACATATAAGGATATAAGTTGAGTGCCTTTTGATAATGACGTAACCCCGGAGTTCGGGAATCAGTCGGAGAGCTATCGGTTATGACGGGGGGGTAGTAACAGCTAAAGTTTAGGGGGGAAAGTTAGGGTTAAAAGGGTCCCAAAGGAGCCTGAGAAATAATGACGTATGCATAATGAGGTTAGGGTTAGGACGTCCCAAAGGAGAATGAATAAATAATAAGTCGGTATGACGTAGAAAATACCGGGGGGTTGAGTGAGATTAGGGTTAGAGGGTCATATAGGAGCACGAGACATAATGACGTAATGAGATTAGGGTTAGAGGGTCGCAAAGGAGCATGAGAATGAATAATTAAAAATTGAATATTTAATAAGGCGGCATCCCTTTGGTCCCTATATGGGGGGGTATCACTACTCACATTCTCTCATTTTTACAAAATATTTTGTCTAAAACTACAGTATTACATATTTACAAAGACACATGTTACTTTTCACCTAAATATGCTCAGAAGTTCGTAACGAAGTTCGTTGGGAAGTTCAAAGTTCGTTTTGAATTACGCAATTGATTTCCAGCTACTATAGGAACCAAGAAGACAACTAAATGCGCAACCTCGTTCCCAGGGCCCTTATCTCCACTCCCCGCTCGCTGCGAAAAGTACCCTGGCATGGGCTGGTCACGTGTCGCTGAACAAAAAATATCATTGTGGGAGGGGTCCTCTTAATGTGCTTATTGTTACGCTCGACCAGACGCCATGTTGAAGTCTTCGAAGTGTTTAATACACCTTCGTTTCGTGTCTTAATTTTGCTATTATAAATAGTCCATACTTGGGACAAAGTTTTACGACCAAAACAGGTGATTTGCTTGGAAAGTTTGTTCTTGGGTAGAGACTTACTTTCTGTTCTATCGACGGGCTATGGAAAGTCCTTAATCTTCCATGTGCTGACTGCTTTGTTGCTTTGGAAGAAGAAACTGAAAGAGACTATTGACCATATCTTGACCAAGTAGGTGATTCATATATTTTCTCAATTGTGATTGTCGTCTCTCCTCCAAATTCCCTAATCCCCTACCATCCCCTCCCATTAAATTATCTTTTGCTATCACCCAGAATCTGGGTGACACGTGACCAGCCCATGCCAGGGTACTTTTCGCAGCGAGCGGGGAGCGGAGATAAGGGCCCTGGGAACGAGGTTGCTAAATGCGTAGTTTAAAACGAGCTCTGAACTTCCCAACGAACTTGCGAACTTCGGAACGAACATTTTGGTGAAAACTAGTGAGTAGCAAATGACTGTAAAATAGTACTTACTCTAACGGGATAGAGCACGAACGCAACGCGAAAACTCATTGTCAGAATTATGATATTAAACGACTACTTAGTTCTTTATTCTGTGATGTGACATAAAAATCATATTTTGGATTTTCTCGGGGGGGGGGGGGGGGGGGGCAGGGGGGGGGGGGGGGGAAGTTGCCCCTGTTGCCGGAAGAATCGGAATCATTTCTATTTGGAAAATGCATCCCAGACGGTCGTCGCCGATCTGGAATTCTTACGACGAGTTACGACATGTGTGAACACTGAAGAACACTGAAACCACTCTAATAAACCGCTAATAAACCACTCTAGTCCACTTGCACAGGACTGTTCATGCCACAGGGCAAAACCTTGAGTAGCGTTTCGCGTGCTGTGATTTGTCGGACCGGTTTCTGGCTTAGATGCATTGTCAAGAAATGGGGGGAATCGGAAGAACATGAAAACAAGCCTAGTGATCAATTGGCGATCCCTCTTTTTCTTGGTGGGTCGGAGGTTGGTCCAGCGCGTCGCAGCGTTAGTTTGCTTTTTTTTGTTTTTTTGGTTTTTTTTGGTTTTCTTTTTTGTTGTTGTTGTTGTTGTTGTTGTTGTTGTTGTTGTTGTTTCATCTTCTTTCTTTGTAGTTTTTTTTGTTGCTTATTTTTTAGGGGGGCGCCTCGCATGGGTCTTCGTGTCCCGTTTGCGCCTTCCCCCTATTGGGTACATTATTTTTCTCATTTTCTTATAACATTTTGTTTATCTTATAACTTAGTCTTATTATTGTAGCATTTACTTTTGCTAATACCCAATAAAGTTGTAAAAAAAAATTAAAAAAATACTGTACTCGTCTAGGACGATCGGGAACAGGAAAAATCCCCAATTCTTACGACAATTCACGACGTGGCTGTCGTAAGAGTTGCCTAGAATCGAGGATAGAGCTGTCCCAGATTCTTACGATTCTTACAACAACTCACGACAAATGTGAATTAACGTGGCTGTTGTAAGAGTTGCCTAGAATCGAGGATAGAACTGTCCCAAAGATTCTTACGATTCTTACAACAATTCATGAGAAGTGCGAACGTGGCTGTTGTAAGAGTTGCCTAGAATCGAGGATAGAGCTGTCCCAAAGATTCTTACGATTCTTACAACAATTCATGAGAAGTGCGAACGTGGCTGTTGTAAGAGTTGCCTAGAATCGAGGATAGAACTGTCCGAGATTCTTACGACAAGTGAGAATAGGCTTTACATCAAAGAGCACCACGACAAAAGGCTATATCCACTTGACTGGTTTACCGGACTAGGACTTCCACTAGAACTTTGCCTCTCTTTCTTTTTCTCTTTCTCTCTCTGGAGCTCATAATACAAGTCAAAATGCCCAAACAGCTTGGTTCCAAAGGCTTTTTCTGTACGTATGCGCTGTGAACTGAGATGTAGCATGTAGTTGCATATCGTATCGTTGATTTGATCTCTGATATCCTGTGTCAACTGTTCTCCGTAAGTAAACTCTGGAAGTAACGAAACCTGTTGAAGTTGCCCTTAAAGCTCTCCAAGGCTTCGTGAGCTTCGCGCTGATAACACATGAACAATCGTATGTGAATTGTTGCATCGTGGCTCGTGAAAGGTAAATTTTCTAGACTGAAGTTTTCTCCTTCGTCAAAGCAAAGATCTCCACGTTCATTACCGTGCCCAACATAATACACGAACTTCTCCTTTCCGTTTTTCTTGTATAACTCTTCGAATTTTTTTTTCATTTGGTTGCCATTGCGGACGAAGTCGTTTGGATGAACACGAATCTTATGTTTGAGTTGGATAAGTTCCACTAAATTCCCTTCATCTCTCCTTTCTATGCCGTCTAGCATACCCCGGTGACTTCCAAACGATACGAGAATCGGTGGAGGCGACATTTTGCTAGAGCTATATATCTCAGGACGAAAGTCGGATATCGAAAACAGTGCCGAGCAAGTGAAGCCGCCGTCCGACTCATAACAATAATTATTTATATTGCCACCTGCTATATTTATATAGACAAAACATCTAAGAAAATCTCTTCTGGTACTGGAGCAATCAAAAGACTAAAGCCTTATGTAAGTCGTGATACACCTATATCACTTTACAGCGCTCTCGTTCAACCGTACTTCGACTATTGTTGCGAAGTACACGCGTAAAAACGTACAAACAATGTTGTGCTGTACCCCGTGAACAATGTTGTGCTGCACCCCGTGAACAATGTTGTGCTGCACCTCTTGAACAATGTTGTGCTGCACCCCATGAACAATGTTGTGCTGCACCCCATGAACAATGTTGTGCTGCATCTCGTGAACAATGTTGTGCTGCACCCCATGAACAATGTTGTGCTGCACCCCGTGAACAATGTTGTGCTGCACCCCATGAACAATGTTGTGCTGTACCCCGTGAACAATGTTGTGCTGCACCCCATGAACAATGTTGTGCTGCACCCCATGAACAATGTTGTGCTGCACCCCATGAACAATGTTGTGCTGCACCCCGTGAACAATGTTGTGCTGCACCTCGTGAACAATGTTGTGCTGCACCTCGTGAACAATGTTGTGCTGCACCCCATGAACAATGTTGTGCTGCACCCCATGAACAATGTTGTGCTGCACCCCGTGAACAATGTTGTGCTGCACCCCATGAACAATGTTGTGCTGCACCCCATGAACAATGTTGTGCTGCACCCCGTGAACAATGTTGTGCTGCACCCCATGAACAATGTTGTGCTGCACCCCGTGAACAATGTTGTGCTGCACCCCATGAACAATGTTGTGCTGCACCCCGTGAACAATGTTGTGCTGCACCCCGTAAACAATGTTGTGCTGCACCCTGTGAACAATGTTGTGCTGCACCCTGTGAACAATGTTGTGCTGCACCCCATGAACAATGTTGTGCTGCACCCCATGAACAATGTTGTGCTGCACCCCATGAACAATGTTGTGCTGCACCCCGTGAACAATGTTGTGCTGCACCCCATGAACAATGTTGTGCTGCACCCCATGAACAATGTTGTGCTGCACCCCATGAACAATGTTGTGCTGCACCCCGTGAACAATGTTGTGCTGCACCCCATGAACAATGTTGTGCTGCACCCCGTGAACAATGTTGTGCTGCACCCTGTGAACAATGTTGTGCTGCACCCCGTGAACAATGTTGTGCTGCACCCCATGAACAATGTTGTGCTGCACCCCGTGAACAATGTTGTGCTGCACCCCATGAACAATGTTGTGCTGCACCCTGTGAACAATGTTGTGCTGCACCCCGTGAACAATGTTGTGCTGCACCCCATGAACAATGTTGTGCTGCACCCCGTGAACAATGTTGTGCTGCACCCTGTGAACAATGTTGTGCTGCACCCTGTGAACAATGTTGTGCTGCACCCCATGAACAATGTTGTGCTGCACCCCATGAACAATGTTGTGCTGCACCCTGTGAACAATGTTGTGCTGCACCCCGTGAACAATGTTGTGCTGCACCCCATCAACAATGTTGTGCTGCACCTCTTGAACAATGTTGTGCTGCACCCCGTGAACAATGTTGTGCTGCACCCCGTGAACAATGTTGTGCTGCACCCCGTGAACAAGTTGTCAACAAGTTGTTCACTTATAGTTCGAGCAACTTGTTCATGGATAAATCAAGTCATGAACAAGTTGTTCAAACAGCATGTGAGAACAATGTTGTTGGCTCGGAAAATGTGATACAACATGTTGTAGCAGCATGACGAAATAACAACGATGAACAACAATGTTACAGCAATTGTGAACATGACTGGCGTATCAACACGTCCTTCGGTTGTTTCAACATGCGTGAACAACTGCTGTTGTTTGTTGAAGCTATAACAACACGATGGAACAATAATGAACAATATTGTTAATTCATCAAGGTTGTTCACACATGATAACAACGTTGTTACAGCATTAATTGTTCAGGCAACAATTCTGTAACAACTTGTGAGATTTTTACGCGTATATGGGATTCAATAGGTATTACGCTTTTCGATAAATTACAAACATCACAAAATAGAGCTGCTAGAGTTATTATAGGTTATAAAAATGAACATGGCCAATCTCAAGCACAGCTCTAACTGGACTTGGATGGAAAACTGTGAAAGAGCGTAGCTTACTTATTAAAGCCAGACTCATGTATAAAATTACTCATGATGTAGCTCCAAAAACACTTACAGATTTATTCAGTAGATCGTCCACTACTCCACATCATTATAATTTACGAAATTCCGATATGAAGCTTTATTTGCCATTTCCGAAAACGGAATACATGACAAAAAGTCTGAGTTATAGTGGAGCTAAATTGTGGAATAAGGCTGACTAGCATTGTCCCCTTTTTTATCTTGCCAAAAGGTGCTATTACACGATGCGATTTTTCTTGCAACAAATCACTGAATGTTGTAAGTTGCATAAAAAATCGCACCGTGTAACACCCCGTAGCAACTTGCGATTTTGTCATTTTTGCAAAATAAATCGCAAGTTGCTGAACGTGTAAAACCCTTCCTGCAACTTGCGATTTTTTTCTTATATGTAAATTTGTTGCAAGTTGCAAGAAAAATCGCATCGTGTAACAGAACCTTAAATTACATTTAGCCGTATTTAAATAGCACGATTGAGTGATTGAAGTGAAACGTTGCTATTGGATAACTCGTTTATAAAACTAAAATACAATGGGTTCAGTGACCGTGTACCTTGCATAAAAACGCATAAAGGCAAACAAAAAGATGGAACAAAGACTTTAGCTGAGTTTCCAGACTATATTTTGAATGAATATGGAGAAGACGACATTTTGCTATAGATATATATTTCAGCACGAAAATATTAGTCGGGTATCGAAAGCAGTGCCGAGCAAGTGAAGCCGTCGTCGGACTCATATGAATATTTATATTGCTACATGCTAAACACCGTACAAAAACTAATACGCATGTGTTACTTATTATTATTATGCAAAATAATATTGTGTAGGCAGTGTTTTAGATAGAGCAAAGTGGAAAGATGGTAAACTGCTGAGAATAGTTTTGATAACGAAATACTGACGTTTCAAGCAAAGCTCTTCATCAGAGTAAAAACTAGAGTGTTGTGTAAGCAGTCTTTTAGATAGAGCAAAGTGAAAAGATGGTAAACTGCTGGAATAGTTTTGATAACGAAATACTGACGTTTCAAGCAGAGCTCTTCATCAGAGTAAAAACTAGAGTGGTGTGCAGGCAGTGTTTTAGACAGAGCAAAGTGAAAAGATGGTAAACTGCTGAGAATAGTTTTAATAACGAAATACTGACGTTTCAAGCAGAGCTCTTCATCACAGTAAAAACTAGAGTGTTGTGTAGGCAGTGTTTTAGATAGAGCAAAGTGAAAAGATGGTAAACTGCTGAGAATAGTTTTAATAACGAAATACTGACGTTTCAAGCAGAGCTCTTCATCAGAGTAAAAACTAGAGTGTTGTGCAGGCAGTGTTTTAGACAGAGCAAAGTGAAAAGATGGTAAACTGCTGAGAATAGTTTTAATAACGAAATACTGACGTTTCAAGCAGAGCTCTTCATCAGAGTAAAAACTAGAGTGCTGTGTAGGCAGTGTTTTAGATAGAGCAAAGTGAAAAGATGGTAAACTGCTGAGAATAGTTTCAATAACGAAATACTGACGTTTCAAGCAGAGCTCTTCATCAGAGTAAAAACTAGAGTGTTGTGTAGGCAGTGTTTTAGATAGAGCAAAGTGAAAAGGTGGTAAACTGCTGAGAATAGTTTTAATAACGAAATACTGACGTTTCAAGCAGAGCTCTTCATCAGAGTAAAAACTAGAGTGTTGTGCAGGCAGTGTTTTAGACAGAGCAAAGTGAAAAGATGGTAAACTGCTGAGAATAGTTTTAATAACGAAATACTGACGTTTCAAGCAGAGCTCTTCATCAGAGTAAAAACTAGAGTGTTGTGTACGCAGTGTTTTAGATAGAGCAAAGTGAAAAGATGGTAAACTGCTGAGAATAGTTTTAATAACGAAATACTGACGTTTCAAGCAGAGCTCTTCATCAGAGTAAAAACTAGAGTGCTGTGTAGGCAGTGTTTTAGATAGAGCAAAGTGAAAAGATGGTAAACTGCTGAGAATAGTTTTAATAACGAAATACTGACGTTTCAAGCAGAGCTCTTCATCAGAGTAAAAACTAGAGTGTTGTGTAGGCAGTGTTTTAGATAGAGCAAAGTGAAAAGATGGTAAACTGCTGAGAATAGTTTTGATAACGAAATACTGACGTTTCAAGAAGAGCTCTTCATCAGAGTAAAAACTAGAGTGTTGTGTAGGCAGTGTTTTAGATAGAGCAAAGTGAAAAGATGGTAAACTGCTGAGAATAGTTTTAATAACGAAATACTGACGTTTCAAGCAGAGCTCTTCATCAGAGTAAAAACTAGAGTGCTGTGTAGGCAGTGTTTTAGATAGAGCAAAGTGAAAAGATGGTAAACTGCTGAGAATAGTTTCAATAACGAAATACTGACGTTTCAAGCAGAGCTCTTCATCAGAGTAAAAACTAGAGTGTTGTGTAGGCAGTGTTTTAGATAGAGCAAAGTGAAAAGGTGGTAAACTGCTGAGAATAGTTTTAATAACGAAATACTGACGTTTCAAGCAGAGCTCTTCATCAGAGTAAAAACTAGAGTGTTGTGCAGGCAGTGTTTTAGACAGAGCAAAGTGAAAAGATGGTAAACTGCTGAGAATAGTTTTAATAACGAAATACTGACGTTTCAAGCAGAGCTCTTCATCAGAGTAAAAACTAGAGTGTTGTGTACGCAGTGTTTTAGATAGAGCAAAGTGAAAAGATGGTAAACTGCTGAGAATAGTTTTAATAACGAAATACTGACGTTTCAAGCAGAGCTCTTCATCAGAGTAAAAACTAGAGTGCTGTGTAGGCAGTGTTTTAGATAGAGCAAAGTGAAAAGATGGTAAACTGCTGAGAATAGTTTTAATAACGAAATACTGACGTTTCAAGCAGAGCTCTTCATCAGAGTAAAAACTAGAGTGTTGTGTAGGCAGTGTTTTAGATAGAGCAAAGTGAAAAGATGGTAAACTGCTGAGAATAGTTTTGATAACGAAATACTGACGTTTCAAGCAGAGCTCTTCATCAGAGTAAAAACTAGAGTGTTGTGTAGGCAGTGTTTTAGATAGAGCAAAGTGAAAAGATGGTAAACTGCTGAGAATAGTTTTAATAACGAAATACTGACGTTTCAAACAGAGCTCTTCATCAGAGTAAAAACTAGAGTGTTGTGTAGGCAGTGGTTTAGATAGAGCAAAGTGAAAAGATGGTAAACTGCTGGAATAGTTTTGATAACGAAATACTGACGTTTTCAAGCAGAGCTCTTCATCAGAGTAAAAACTAGAGTGTTGTGTAGG